>VZRS01009905.1:114998-126049 GCA_013398055.1 Ifrita kowaldi | reverse complement strand
CTCCGCCGGCGCTGCCGGAGCGCGGCTGGTGAGGCTGGCGCAGATCTAGCTCGGCTCGGGTGGTTGAACGTGTCTCTTTCTGGCTCTTCTGCTATTTCTTCCATTTTTTCTTAAAAGAAAGAAATCTTCCAGTTATTTATAGTAGACTTCAGCATCACCCTATTCAACAACATTTCCTGAATTTGAATGTTGGTGCATACATCAATCCCCAAGGATTATATGAGGAGTATAAAATGTATTCTTCATAAACGATCATGCAACTCAGCTTCTTGTCTTCCTTGGTAATTATGAACAAGATATATCTTTTTTGCACCCCTGTTCTTGTCCCAGCATTTATTTCATGAGTTTGAGATGTCATACATTATTGTAAAGCACGAATTTCAGTTTTTGTGTTTGTTCCCTCCACATGTAATTAGGCATAGAATCATGTGGCTTGGGTAGAATCATAGAGTGGGTTGGGTTGGAGGGGATCTTAATGACCACCTAGCTCCAAACCCTCTGCCATGGGCAGGGACACCTTCAACTAGACCAGGTTGCTCCAAGCCCCATCCAGCCTGGGCTTAGACATTTTGGGGGGTGGGGCACCCACAGCTTCTCTGGGCAACCTCTGCCACTGCCTCACTACTGTCACAGTGAAGAAATTCCTCTTAATACCTCATCTAAATCTACACTCTTTCAGTTTAAAGACATTCCCTCTTTGAAGCCAGTCTTACAATTGCATGTTCTTGTAAACCTCTCCAGCTCTCTTGTATGTATGTATGTACTGGAAAGGGCTTTATGGTCTCTCTGGGGCCTTCTCTTCTCTAGGCTGAACAACCCCAACTCTCAACCTGTCTCCATAGTAGAGGTGCTCCAGCCCTCTGAGGGTCTTCATCGCCCTCTCTGGACTCTCCAACATGTTGTTCTTATGTTGGGGGCCCCAGAGCTGTACACAGTGCTCCTGGTGGGGTCTCACAAGAGCAGAGTAAAGAACAGTCACTTCTCTCAACCTGCTGGTCACGCTGCTTTTATGCAGCCCAAGATGTGGTTGGCTTTCTAGGCTGCAAGTGCACCTTGCTGGGTCATGTTGAGCTTCTCACACCCATGGCCTTCTCCTAAGGACTCCTCTCAATCCATTCTTTGCCTAGCTTGTATTTGTGCTTGGGATTGCCCTGACTCGTGCAGCACCTCGCACATGGCCTTGAACTTCACAGGATTCATACAGACCCACTTCTCAAGCCTGTTAGGTCATCAGAGCGGGTAACTGGGTTGCTGAACTAAGTACTTGACACAAGTCACAGGATGGTCCAGGGCTTTCTGAGCTGGCCATCAGAAGTCTTACTGTCATAATGAGAGACCGATGAGGTGCATTGGAAGGTGGAGAAAAGGAGGCTTACCTGCTGCCCTTACTGGACAGGCTGAGCTTGTATGCAGGAGAGCAAAAGAGCTCAGCAGAGCAGAGCAGCTGGGCTGTGTTGTGTTGATGCCATGATGATTTTTTGCCTTTTCTTTTATAACCCTTATATATACCTTTTTATAGCTTTTGTATTCTTAGTGGTTTTTAGCCTACATTCTTAAACTTACTTGTCAAGCTAGGAGACTAAACATTTTAGAAGCTTCGTAGTTAGGGATCAGAAAGCCCCAGACACCAAGGTCCTCTCCAGAACACATTTTGTAAACTGAGACAGAACCATCCAGGGGAAGGTTCCTTGGGGAGGGGGACTCTCTCGAGCCTCTCACTGGGGAATCTTTGATAGATATGCCAATTAGTAACACCTATAATGTTACACTCGATCTATTGTGGGTGTGCATTGCGGTGTGCATTGGGGTGCATTCCACCTGGACGTGGTGCACCTAAGGATCCTTAAATAAATACAGAGGTAAAATCCCTTTTTCCCTTCTAACCGTGTTTGATTCTTGATTTTAAGACCAGGAAAAGGCATCAGTGTTCCTGGGAGCTGCAGTGGCAGTACTGTGACTTTCCTGCTGCATGGTGTAGTGTGTTAGGAATTAATTTTCAGCTTTGTAATGAAAGCATTTTAAAATTTTATTTATTTTTAGAGTATCAAGGTGTTACTGTTTTATGGATTAAGTATTCAGTATTTGTCAAGCTTTAGATTAGAACTGAGTTCTCTGTTGCTTGCAGTCCCCCATTGGATCCATCAGATCTCTGAAGGTAACTAAATAGATTTTGCTGCAAATCTGTTAAGATTTAGAGGAAGATTGGACTGAACTCTTCATGGAGAAAGAGATCACAGCTTTCCGAAAGAAGTGTGACCTGAGGTAAGATAGGTAACAGAAAAGCTGAGTGGTTCTTTTAATGTGCTTATGTAACATAATCAGAAAGTTGTCTATTGAGAAGTAGCAAAAACATGGTAAGAGTTTTCTGTGTCAGAGGGCCTGTATGTCATCACTGGGGGGTTTCAAGGCTGATGATTTTCTCGCTGAAGCTTTGACACGTCAGTGAAGTCACTTGGATTGAAGTCCTTTAATAGCTGCTTATTTTTGGGATTTTACAGAATGTTAATGCCTAGCTCAATAGTAACAGATGGGGGAGGTGGGGGTGTTGCTTGTTTTAGTGCTTTGAGGGCATTTTTGTCCACTCCTCCCACCCTGCCAAATAACATTGTAGTGATATAACACATTAGTTGTGTAATTAACTTTAAAAACCCCACCAAAACCCATACTTAACACTGCCATTAATAGTAGTAGCACACTGCTTTTAAATGGGGCTGCTAAGCTGATGTCTTGGGGTGACTTTATGATGTGTATCCCCTGTCGCCACTATATGCCCAGGCAGGATTCCTTTGCCTGTGTCTTTAAAACTGGGTGCGAGAGAAAGAAAAAAAGGTCAGATAAACTTTTCAAAGCAGTTTGTGCTTCAAGGTCACTCTATCTCCACTGCATGCTTCTGCAGCAGGAAGAGCGGAGGCAAGCACCTTCCTGCTTTTCCCGGGCTCTTGGCTCCTTTTCTCAGCAGAGAGAGACAGAGAGTTAAACTCCTTTATTTTCCTGGGACTTCAGTTTCTTCTTCTTCTCTTCTGGACTGTTCAACAATACCAGAACACACCAGGAGACCTCACATCTTGGCCTGGAGGGGCCCAAGCCAACCCAGCTCCAAAGAGGAGAAAGCCACACCCACAAAGGACTCTGGAAATTTACCACAGTGAGAGGTTTTATTATTTAGCATTATTCTTTTCCCACTGTGCATTGTGTCTGTCAAATAAATAGGGTTTTTTCCTTTCACTTTCCTCCGAGGAATTTTTTCCCGAACCTGGTGGGGGAGGGGTGACTGAAACCTGCCTTCACAGGATGTTCATTTTGGACATTCCTCCGAATTTGTCTCAAACCGAGACAGCTGATCAGTTTGAATTTTTTTTATTCATCTGATGAATTATGTGTAGTGAGTTTTGAGTATCTGATTTAACAAAAAATACATATTGAAAATGTCAGTGACCCTTCTGCAGGTTTTTGGGAGGGCATTAGAAGATCTGACAAATTGTTATTGATTCATTTGTAGCAGTCTAGTTATGATGACATTTGTCCAAGACTGGCATCAAATTATGCCATAATCTGACTTTTGTAAATATTGATTAGTCTCTACCTCTTATCTTCTTGATATCCAGCAGGTGGTACTACTGACACAAAAATATCCTGTATCTCCCAAATCCATGACCACACCTTTAATTTACTGTTTGGTTTGATATTACAGGCAGTTGTATTATTTCTATTGCATGTAAACCTGGAGAGAGAAACCATTTCTGGCCGTTAGTTTATAAAGTTATCATGCTTATTTAATTATTTAAAAAGTAATTCGTGACTAAATTATAGTTGGATTTTAACTTGAGACTGTTCAGTTACTTATCATACCTTGTAGTTATTTGAATTTTAAACTTTAGGAATCTTTATTCAAGAGAAGACAAGTGTCTGTAAGAGTGGCCATGACTCAATCATAACTGTGATTTGGGAATTAGAAGTTGTTGCTTTTGCTATAGACAGTTCTTAAAGCAATGGAGACATAGACCACTTTGCAGGAAAAGCAAAGGAACAGCTTAGTGCCAGGCCTTCTGCTGGAAAAGTAATTGCAGCATCTGTGGATGCTTATATACATTTTTAGGGCCCTGATGTTACTCATAATCATTAGCCACCTGTTTAAATATCAATAGGAAGCTATTAGCTGTAGCTAATCAATGCTGTCACTGGTTTCATGGGAGCAGGCGCAGCCCTGATGGATAGTGATGTCCGCTTGGGTTAGCAAGGCTCCAGGGCTGACACTCTCCACAGCAGTTCCACTCAGTCAGTCCTACTTAGCTGTTCCTTCTCTGGCTGTATGGTTACATGCCACCATCCCTGCAGAGTGGTAAATTAAAGGGGACAATCAATTTCTGTCTGTAAAAGAGTTCTTGTATCTGTGTAAATGCCACCTGTAACACAGATGAGTATACTTGTGGAGTCCTGTTGGTTACAGACCAGCAGGTCAGGCTGGAAGGGAGCGATTCCATCTCTATCCTGGCCTCTTCGGGACCATTTAGGTACTCTATAAAGTACGTATAATTGAGCCAATAAGTGGCTAGCTGTAAGAAATTCTGCTGCACTTCAGGCATGCTGAATAGATTGAAGTTGGCAATGGGTGCTCGTTTTAGAGCCTCAGCTACTTTGTTCTGGCCCCTTTGTTCTTGAGGGGATCAAGAGCATCCATTTGTGTAAAGTCTTCCATCCAAAGCGCAATTAGTAGAGTCTCAGGCTCTGAGTAAGGAATCAACAAACGACGTGACTGATGATTTTTATTCGTAACATTTTATTTATATATGAGGAGGTTGATTCCCACCACAAACATCATGGATCATGGAATCTTAAAACGTAAGTTCTATGTCACCTCAGTACCTTTATAGTACTTCCACTGGCATTCATGATAGAAAAAAGATAAGGATCTCTTCTTACTGCTTCCACGTTAGGGTCTTTATTATTATAATAATGGGTTGTGGGCCAAAAGAAAAGAGATGGTTGCATAGAATGAGCACAATTTAGTGACTTAGTATTTTGAGTTGTCCTCGAGGAACTCTGAAGAGCTCCTTCTGACAAGAACCTTACATTTGTACCTATCTGGAAACAGTTGACAAAGATTTCCAGGCAGTAGCTGGTTTTGGACAATTTGGAAAACTAGCTCTTAAATCTCTAACTTTAGACAGAAGATACTGGATATGTCCATAGTAGAATATTAGCAGTGAAATAATAATGAACTTTAATTTTTTTCCTCTACTTGGATGGGATTCAACCCAAAAGGTGGGGAAGGACATGGGATCTGTAAGGAGCAGTTAGGTGAATATATACAATTAATACTTTATGGCAGATTAAACGTACTAATTCTCAGCATCATTGAAAGTTTTTGAGATTTTTTTAAAAGACGGTAGCAAGGCTTGTTTTTTTAGAATTTATTTATTACTCAAACTTTCTAACCAGAAGTGAGCAAATATGATGTAGTGCTTAATTCTAAATCACAGATGCAGATATTCATTCTTCACTTCATGAGTTCCCTTGAATTTCTTTTTACGTTTTAACATAGGGATTACTGTGAACATCAGACTGCGATCCAAGCTCTATAAGGTCTCTGAGAGTACAGTTTTTGTTGAGATCCATGAAAACTGAGCCTTTAAGCTATACCTTAGCTTGCTTCATAAGCTTTCAGCTAACCATCAAAGTTTTCCTTCATCAGCAATGAATCCCTTTTTATTAGTTTCACATATTTCTTCATAGATTGTCACATCTGCTCCACAGAAACAAGACAGGTTTAAGGATGTTGCTAGTTGGTGACTAAAAACATGCACACTAAATACAAGCCTTTTGTCCATACATTTTCCTTATATGCAAAAAACCATACATATGAAGCGCTGGAATTTCTGGAAAAATTCAGTGTAAAACTCAGTAGCATCATATCCTTGAATAAAATCTGTAAAAGCATATAACGATAAACTCTGATTCCCAGTGAAGCTCTTTCCAATTTCATAACTAAACCAAAGAATGCTTGTAAGTACTGTGCTGAGCATGTCCTTATGATGCTTTTGTCAGTCCAGAATACCTCAGTTAGACAGTAATTAGGACTGCAAAAAGAACATCTGTTTACAGTCACCATATCTAAGCATAATTTTGCTATGAAATAGCTTCTGTTTGAGTGCAAGGGCAGTTAAAACCAAGAGGAAGATTTCACTGCTTTTTAAGGTCTGTTTGCACTCTGCTTGCCTTTGTGCTGCTGATGCCTTTTCCTGGTCTTAATATCAAGAGTCAAACACGGTTAGAAGGGGAAAAGGGATTTTACCTTGGTGTTTATTTTAAGGATCCTTAGGTGCACTACGTCCAGTTCTGTCGCTCTGACCACTAGGCCGCCCGGTGGCCTGGCAGGCGACTTGCTCTGGCACTCGAGTGGCTGGAGCCGAGAGCGAAGCGTTGGGCTGGCTCAGCAGGAGCCTTTTGCCACTGGCTCACTAAGCAGCAGGCTGCAGTCTGCTGTCACCTAGCAACCAGCGAAGGTAAAGGAGAGAGAAGGACCCCTTGCTGCAACAGTAATAAGTTTATTAGCCTGAGAGGAGCGCAACAAAAGAGGTGAAGGCAGAGGTCTGTTAGCCTCTTTTACACACGGAGAACTCAGGAGCGGGTTCAAAGAACAATCCAATAAAAACATGACAAAGCATGACAGCTGCCCAATGATAGTGAACTGAAGGAGGGACATTCAGGGAACAACCAATGGGGCATCGAGAACACAGAACTTTCTGGAACATAATTACATTGGCAATAAGGAGCGTGAATAAACATTAACAGATTAGCCAATGGACAACTGAGGAACATGGAACTTTACAGAAACGAGGGAGGAGATGGGCTTAAGGGTGACACCCAAGAAGTGGTGTCCTTGGACAGCAGTGCTGCCCTCGGAGCTGCCCATGGACTCGCCCTCCGGGTCACTGTCGTGGGCGGGGAAATCCATCCGCATGATGTCATCAGGACCCGGAGCGGGCTGGATCACCACGACACAGGTGGAATGCACCCCTATGCGCACCGCAATGCACACCCACAATAGATCGAGTATAACATTATAGGTCTTACTAATTAGCATATCTATCAAAGATTCCCCAGTGAGAGGCTCGAGTGAGCCCCCCTTCCCAAGGAACCTTCCCCTGGATGGTTCTGTCTCAGTTTACAAAATGTGTTCTGGAGAGGCCCTTGGTGTTTGGGGCTTTCTGATCCCTAGCTACAAGGCTTCTAAGATGTTTTAAGTCTCCTAGCTTGACAAATAAGTTTAAGAATGTAGGCTAAAAACCACTAAAAATACAAAAACTATAAAAAGGTATATATAAGGGTTATAAAAGAAAAGGCAAAAAATCGTCATGGCATCAACACAACACAGTCTGAAAAATCACCTTGCACTAGACTCCTTTCCAAGCCATACAATGATGCGTATGCTTCCTCCGTCAAGTATGTTAGCAGAGGTAGACTTGGAGTTACTTGATACAAAATGACTTCTAAAACAAGTAAAAGTTTTCCCACAACTGGATGAGAATGGGAGCAGATAGTTCTTGGCCTTTGTAGATTCTGCTTGATTTTGCAGGCACCTGATATTCTCTAGCCCTGCCTGGAGCACCACTTTCATATCTTGGGTATAGAAGGAAATTAAGCTCTTGTACATCTTGCTTCTGCATGTCAAATAACCCTCACCGGTTTGACACAGGGGTTTGCAGTTTGTTCCCAGCTATGAGGTCTGGATTCCAAGAGACTTGTACAGCTATAAAGCACCCTATTAAAAATATATATTCTGGCTGAAATTTTGTTCTACTCAAAATTGGCTTGATACCGCTGCTCTAACACTTTCCTCTTTGGTTCTTTTTCGACTAGTTGACCACTCACTAATATGGGTCACTCTGTAGAGTTGCATCTTTAGACTTGAGACATGCTTCGGCCCTTGCCAAAAGGAGTAGCGTAGGAAAAGTGGGCTGTGAGAGCAGGGACATCTTACAGAGTCTTCCACAATGCTCTTGTGTTTTCATACGTAAGTGTACTGTTTGTGTGTGTTTGCGTTGTTGGGGTTTTTTGTAAAAACTCGTTTGTTTGCTTACTGGGGAACACTTGGATTCACTCACGTGTTTTAAATCAATGTTGCAGGGATGGGGGCAAACCCAAAAAGTGAAGGACACAGACATGCATTTCTTCTTCTTTCATCCTAGACATGTGACTTAAACCTTTAACTTAAGACAAAAGTAATACACGCTTTCTCTACCAAAACAAAGCATCACAAATTGATGTTTGCAGCCAACACATGCTGGAATGTCTGACAACATAGTTGACTAAAATCTACCATTTTTCTCTTTCCAGTTTTTGTGCAGAGTATCAGACTAGATCTTAAGTATGAAACTTTTAGTGATATATAAATTATTCTGCCACCATGGGTGCATGTTCTGATATGTATAAGAAATGTAGGGTAACCTGTATGTGATTCCGTGAATGTACCAATACTTCTTTCCCTTAATTGTGTCCTTGAAACAAGAAAAGAACATACTTAAACTTTACTTAGACACATGGAGTATATCTAGTGATAAATACATGAGTAATGATTTTAGGATTTCATTTACAGTGAAATTTTGCATCATAGTCAAATAGAGAATAGAAATTGGAAAACTAAAGGTAAAAATCAATTTTATAACATGATAATGAAGTTCTAGGAAATTCTAACAATGAAATTGTCTGGGTTATATGGAAAAACAAGAACATTTGACACACTGTTAGAACAAATATGATTCTGGTGTGTCGGTTAAGAATAAGTGAACTATGTAATATCTTTACTTTTCCATTTAAAATAGGGTGATTTGAAGAAAAACATCATGAAATTATATAAAACTTCTGCTTTCCTTGTGACTGACTATATTTAGTGAAGGCTCTAGGAATAATTGAACAGAAGTCATCACGTAGGCTTTATAGGTTTCTTCCCATTAATCATAATGAAAGTCAGGAAATAAGTGAAGATGTGGTAAACTTCCAGAATTTTGCTGATGTATTGTGTTGCCAACCAATCTTGTTGCAATAAATTATCTTTATTCACTGGTGTTTCCAAAAATGGTTAGCATATTTTTTCAGGACACAACAGTGTCTGAGAATGTTAGTGTTTTAATCCATACTAGAAGAGAGCAACAATGAGAAGAGGACTTCATGTTCCCAGGCTTTTATTGCCCTCTGGTAACCATTCATGGTGAATCAAATGTATTCTTGTTCATGATCTGCTTCAAAACAAATCAGCAGACAATGAGCCTTTCCAGGGAAACACTGGACTTGTACAGTGATTAAGATGCCAACGAGCCCTTGGCAGCTCCTAGCCAGCATTGGGAGCACATGGGAGGTTTTATGACTGGTTGTGGAGAAAAAGCTGTGCAGGTGGAAAAAGTGGAAGAGTGGGAAGTATAACTGACTTATGCTGGCTCTGACTTGAGTATTCTTGCTTGCCTCTTCAGAAGCAGCACTCACTAACTGGCTGGAGCATTTAGAAAGAAAAGCTGTCTTTTTTGTGAACTGTAGATCAAGTCTCAGTCTTGTTAGTTTAATGTTTCCATGGGAACATTGTGCATATTTACTCTACATAGTTGAACGCAGACTCTGGATTCAGACAAAGTTACATTTCATCCTAGAAACAAGTTATCATTTAAAACAATGAGTCAAAACAATGAGTATGCAGAGCTACTGTACTGTATGTGCTTTTTTGTGGTATATCAGTCCAAACACTGAGTCACTTCCAATTGATAGTTGACTAGAAATAAATTACAAATGTGTCTTGAAGCCTGCCCATTTATCAGTCAGACTTTTTTTAATGAGCAGCCCTTCAGACTGCAAAAGGAAACTTTCTTCAAGCACTACAGATTATGTGTACTCAGCCACAAGTTATGGTAATAGCATCTGTAGAAAAACATGCCTTATAGATCTGTCTGGCTTCTCCTCCTCATCTTTAAGGTCTCTAGGAATCTCAATAAAATTCAGGCTGCAAATTAATTGTGACTATATGTTTTGCATGATTGCATATTTGAAGTTTATCCCAATAAATTTTCAAACCATCTATAAAATTAAGTTATACCAAATGTGAAACTGAGGGACAAGTGGAATAGTCTGTGTTATCCAAGTCTCATGTCATATTAGAGGAGCCAATGAACTGCAGCAGTGTTGGATACAAATGAGCATTACCAGAACATTCAAGCACTAATGTGGTTCTGTGGGAACTGTTAATGGTACAGGTATTTCTGATACTGCAGTGACTGGCTGAAAACAGACGAAATAGCAAAAAAAGGACAATAATAAGCATGCTATTGGGGATTAATTTTATATGTCTTTTTAACTGCCTGTTGCAAAACGTTTGTACTACTGGCTTACTGAGATATGTTTTCATTACTGCTGTTATGCTTCCTATTTATCTCCGTTTTTAGTTATTGACTTGCCAATGACTAATTTCAGGTGGTATTTTATAACTGTATTAGCAGAAAAATGGCAACTGGATTGCCAATGTGAGAGGTGTTACTTATTGCTGTATTTAAGGAATTTGTAAAACCAGAGACGTGTCTCACAGGTATGAACTGTACTCACAAGATGGTAGTTGTGCATCAGACAAATGAGAACTATGCCCCAGTCTCTTGCAAGGCAGTGTTATTGATATCCAGTACAAATTAAAAATAGCTGTCCACAACATTTTCAACCAGATATCATTTTAAAATAGTTTCCTCACTAGGGTTTGGAATATATTTATATTCGGTATTTGAAATAGAAATGTACAAATCTTGAAATGCACACTTCAGAAAGCCAAGATATGACTTGGAAAAATACCAGTGGAAATTCGTTTCAACCATGAAGCTGTAAATTCGTATGTAAGAAGCAGAAGAGGAACAATACAGTACCATTAGATATATAATTATCTGAGAATTTATTGACAAACAAATAATCAGTGTTTCATTTAAATGCAGATGTTTCTGAGTGTCTCACAAATAATGTCTAGATATTTGAAGAACATCTACTATCTCTATTTTTAACATATAATTCTAAAAGCCAGCAGCTGA
>VZRS01009905.1:0-114956 GCA_013398055.1 Ifrita kowaldi | reverse complement strand
GGAGGGCAAGGTGTTGTAATGAACAAGATCCCAGAACTCTGCTTATTGTTCTACAAAATAAACTGTCACAGGGACTTCATGATATAAGACCTACTGCTAAGTATGAACAGTACTACAGAGCTCATATCATTAAAGCAACCATTAAGGTAAATTCATGTAGTTTCTTATTGTTAGTAATATCTGCCTGGTGAGCTTTGAGGTTTGTTTTGGTTTTTCATTTTCCTTATCAAGCTTCTTGTGGTATATTTACACACTACAACTGTCAGAAACATGTTTAGAACCTGAAGAAGGGTCGGAAGGAGTATCCAGGAGNCAGTCCTGGCTCATTGGGGAGGTCCCAGATGAATGGAAGCTGGCCAGTGGGGCGCCCATCCACAAGAAGGGTCGGAAGGACGATCCGGGAAACTACAGTCCAGTCAGCCTGACCTTGGTGCCTGGCAAGATAATGGAGCAGATCATCTTAAGTGCCTTCACACAGCACCTACAGGATGGACAGGGTATCAGACCCAGCCAGAATGGGTTTAGGAGGGGTAGGTCGTGCTTGACCGACCTGATCTCCTGTTATGACCAGGTGACCTGCCTGGTGGATGCGGGAAAGGCTGTGGATGTTGTTTATTTGGAGTTCATCAAGGCCTTTGACACTGTTTCCCACAGTAAACTCCTGGAAAAGCTGGCAGCCCACGGCTTGGACAGGTGCACTCTTTGCTGGGTTAAGAACTGGCTGGATGGCCGGGCCCAGAGAGTGGTGGTGAATGGTGCTGCATCCAGTTGGCAGCCAGTCACTAGTGGAGTCCCCCAGGGATCTGTGCTGGGGCCAGTTTTGTTTAATATTTTTATTGATGATCTGGATGAGGGTATTGAGTCCACCATCAGCAAATTTGCAGATGACACCAAGCTGGGAGCATGTGTCCATCTGTTGGAGGGTAGGAGGGCTCTGCAAAGAGACCTGGACAGGCTGGATAGATGGACCAAGTCCAACAACGTGAGGTTTAACAAGTCCAAGTGCCAAGTCCTGCACTTTGGCCGCAACAACCCCCTGCAGTGCTACAGGCTGGGGACAGAGTGGGTGGACAATGGCCAGGTAGAAAGGGAGCTGGGAGTGCTGGTCAACAGCCAATTGAACATGAGCCAGCAGTGTGTCCTGGTGGTCAAGAAGGCCAATGGCACCTGGCCTGTATCAGGAATAGTGTGGCCAGCAGGAGCAGGGAAGTCATTCTTCCTCTGTAATCAGCACTGGTGAGGCCACACCTTGAGTGCTGTGTCCAGTTCTGCATCCTCCAATTTAGGAAGGACATTGAGGTGCTCAAACATGTCTAGAGAAGGGCAACAAGGCTGGTGAAGGGTCTGGAGCATAAGTCCTATGAAGAGCAGCTGAGAGAGCTGGGGTTGTTTAGCCTGGAGGAAAGGATGCTCAGGGGAGACCTTAGGACTCTCTGCAACTCCCTGAAAGGAGGTTGTAGCCAGGTGGGGGTCGGTCTCTTCTCCCAGGCAACCACTGACAGGACGAGAGGACACAGTTTTAAGCTGCACCAGGGAAAGTTTAGGCTGGATATCAGAAAAAAACTCTTTATAGAAAGAGTGGTTGGGCATTGGAATTGTCTGCCCAGGGAGGTGGTGGAGTCACCAACCCTGGACATGTTTAAAAAAAGACTGGATGTGGCACTCAGTGCCATGGTTTAGTTGATGATGTGGTGTTAGGTTAGGTCAGAGGTTGGACTTGATGGTCTCAGAGGTCTTTTCCAGCCTAGTTCATTCTGTGATTGTGTGATCTGTCTATAAGTACATTATCAGAATTTAGTCCATGGACCCAAGCAGTCAATGCTGTTGTAGAATAACTTGTTACGGAGTTGACCTGTGTCTAGTGTGGCAGGGAAAATTACACAATAATATGTTACAGCCAGACCGACCTGTGCTTTATTGTTAGACAATGTGATGTATGATGAGGGAATGAGAGGACTGACTTGAATTTTATTGTGGGCTCTCATGTGTGTGAACCCGGGCAGAACACTGCCCTGAGCTTCTGTGTGCTCTGCCAACATCATGGCATAGGACTCTACAGCTTTTTACAAGTCACTACTGATCTCCATCTTTATCACTGTGTGCTCAATAGGAAGGCACCCAGGGAAATTCTTGTATGTGTTAAACACAAGTAATCTTTCATAAATGCAGCATCCTCTGGTTGCTTTGCCACCACTGTGAGGGACCTCTGGGACTGAGAAAACTCTTTCAATTTAGAGATTCTTTTTTTTTTTTAACTGAATTTGGTCTTGTTTTAGGATGGTTGTAAGCATGTTTTTTACATGAAGTGCCCTGACATAGCAGACAAAATACTGACAAATGCTTTTGAAGATCAAGATAGGAAAAAAGGGCATCCTCTTGTCCTTGAACATTGGAGTATTCTTGTCTAGGAGACCTGAGAAGTGATCAGTATGCTATTTAATTGGACTGGTAAATTAAAAAGACACAGCAATCCCATCAAATGATTACAATGTAAAAAAAAAACAAACAAATTGAAGTTAGAAATGTTCAGATTAATTTCACTACTTGTTTTTTTTCTCAGCCTAATTTCTGTTGGTTGTTTGGAGTATTACGAACACAAAATACTTTGTACCCATGTGTGAACTGTATTTTTTGAGTTAATTTTTTGAACAAGATGTGTATTAACCTTTACTAAAAAGAAGTCTTCAATTTGTTGTTTTGAACAGTGTGAAATTTTGATCTTGTACACTTGTCTTCTGTAATCTGCTCTGTGGGGAGTCAGTTTTGGCGGGGTTGTTTTATGTCCATCAGAGATCTGCACTAACCTTGCAGCTAATCTAATATTGATTTATTTCTCATAAATTTATTGTTTGCAATTAGAAGTATTTATCAGGTTGGAAGCTATAGTAGTTTTTCAGTGGAAAGGACTTGCAGTGCATGGGTTGCTGGCTGAGCTAGTGATGACAAGAAGTCCATGAGTGCTCAAGGCCCTCATTTCAGGTGTGAGTGTTCCTGAAGTACATGATCACCTCATCCAGATGTCATAAGGCTCTAAAACATAAAAGTAATTATAAGATTCCTAGTCAACATCAGCATATTCCTTGCACTGAGGCAAATCCTCAATTCTGTTATGCTTTTGTCATTAAAAGATTGTTGTTTCTTTTATCCAGAAGAGCTACAGAGGCTTGGTGTAAGCTAGAGGCCAGGGAAAGCTACATGGACTCTTCCCACCCATAACAGCACTTCCTTTTCAATCCCAGTACTTCTTGAGAATGTAATGTAGCCTTTCTGACTCAAAAGTATGTATTTTATTTCTTATTTCAGCTACTCTTTCCAATGCATCTTCCATCATAGTATTTCAGCATATAAATAGCCCCAGTGATGACTGCATGTTGAATCAGATCAGAGCTTACAGTAAGACATCTGTCGAGAAAATATGCTTACTGATAATTTAAATATTGTATTCAGATACAAATATGAATTCTCTCGATTTAATGCATTGATTTAGAACAAATGGAGTGTTATCTCTTTTCTCTTTCTTAGCACTGTATCCTGCAAAAGGAATGCTTAATACCTCCATTACGTGACTTTAGTGCCTGCATCCTTTCAAACCCTGGGGCTGCAAACAGGAAAATGGTGGTGTCTTGCTTCTGGACTGCCCTTTGCTTCCTTGTCCTGTAATTATTTTGGCAATTCTACCACTGTAAGGAAGAGAGGACTTAGTCCTTTATGCAAGTCCCCAGTGTTTTGAAAGGAGACTCAAGAGCTGTATACTAAAAGTTACAGCTGTAACACTGGATGAACATACCTGCAGACATGTATCATTGAACCAATACTTTGAAAAATTCCAAGTACTCCAAGCTTCTTTGGGCCGAGGATTCATTCTTTTCAGAGTATCTACCATTTCATACTTGAATCTACATGGGGGCAGTCAACCAAGTAGGCTGCACTGCTTCATAATTGAATTACTTCATTTTAATGAAAATCACCTGTAACTACAGAGGAGACATTTCCTTAGCATTTAGTATTTCAGATTGAATATTTTGGCCTTCTACTGTGTTCTTCTATTGCTCTCCCCCAGCAAAAGGCAAAAATAGATAAAAAGACTCTTTTCTTCTGGGTGTCTGTGGGAGTTCTCTGGATGGTGCACATTAGCCCTCGCTCCTCATACATGGCTGGCTGATGGCATTAGCTATATAGATACGCAAGTGATACTCCACTGTAGCAAATTTTTGCCCCATGCAGATTTTCTAAATGTGGAGCCCTAGCAGCACATCTCTCCTCATTCATCAGTTTCTTCTGTTACTGTTCTTGCTATTATTCAACCCTCCACTATTATAACCTTTATTTTTATGTGAGGAGAAAAAAAATGGTTTATCTTCCTCTGTCTAGCAGAAACCTTTGGAATAGTCTCTTTGTTATGTAACTCTGTGCCTGACAGCTGCTAGGCTCCTGTCCTCCTTTGCTGGGGCATAGTTAGTCAGTTTAAAAGGTTGGTGGTGATGTGGTTTTATTAAGAATGACAGAGTTGTGAGTTAGCATATGGTTTTTGAGAGACTGTGGTAAGCCTTAGTGTGATTATTTCTTTCAGCAGCTCATTTCTTGGTTATCTTTGTGGAATTATTTTTCAAACTTCAAGAATATCCCCACAAGCCCCACAATTCCTGGACAAGAAAGGTGAGTCTTACAGTGAATGTGGAGACTTGCTTTTCAAAACATTGCACTAAAACACTGCTGAAATTATTTTTCTACGCCTACGTATGGTGTAGATATATCCCACCTCTTCCTGTGAATCCAATGTAATAGTTCAGTTGGTTTTGTCAAAAAAACTGAAACAGTTATGTCAGGGTGCTGTCTCATTGCTTTGTCAACTTCAGCTTGATAAAGTTGCAGGTAACAGAAATAGGTTTTGCAATCAAAAGTCAGAGCAAGTATAACCAAAAAGCTCTGTGGTATTTTGCTCCATTGCAGGTTGTTTTTTTGAATGATGCTGCTGTTGTATTAAACAATACAAGCTTGCAATCATTGCTGGTCTGTGTAACAGTCGTGTGCCTGCAGAGTTAATTTTCAGACGTTGAAGCTTTTCTGTATGCATCTTGTGTTCATGCAGATTTTCAATCTTTTTCTGGTTTTAGGCAAGTAAGTCTATAAAATAGCTTTATGCTTAAATGTGAAGGCCAAATCCCAGAATTGTTTTTTAGCTAAAATCAGTAAGGCAAAACCTGTAGCCCTTATTCAGTGAAAGATTTGCTTATTTGAGTCTGGATCCAGTTCTGTGTTAGTTATTTTCATTCAGTGGATGTACATCCCCTCCTTTCTTTCTCCCAAAGGAAATCTGACAGCTCGTCTGTTCCAGAGGCTCTGAAATATTGGCAGGTTTCAAAACTAAATGTGTTAGCCTTTCTGACAAAGTCAATCAAAGGGCAAACATATTCCTATAGCATTCTCTGAAACCAGTCAGCTCTACCCCAGAAAAACTGCCTTCATGAAATAAGGGTTGCAGTGAGACGTTTCCCAAAGTGCTACCTATGAATGTGCATTGATGCTGGAGACTGCAGAGCATGCACCTCGGACTTATACTGCCATTTCCAGAAAAACAGGGAAAATGTCAGACCTGTGAGGCTGCAAGTCTTTTCTTTCTGCTATGCTGGTGGTCATCCATGATGTGATTCTTGGGATTGTCGTGTGTAGGGCCAGGACTTGGACTTTGATCATCTTTGAGGGTCCCTTCCAACTCAGGATATTCTGTGATTCTCTGGAAAGAGATAAGGAACTGTGGTGGGAAGGATCCTCTTGTACCTGACTCTGTGTTGGTTCTGGAAGAACGTAAACATCCAGTTTTAAAGTTTTGAATTTTCTGTTGCTGTGATGGAGGATTTAGACTTGGTGATCAAAAAGGAACTTTATTTTCAGGGGAAAAAGTGAAGTGTGGTTGTTACATGTCTGATGTCACTCAGATGCCTGTATCTAACACAATCATAGAATTGTTTAGGTTGGAAGAGACTTTTAAAGGTGATCTAGTTTCATCCTCCTGCTGTGGCCAGGGACACCTTTCACTAGATCAGGTTGCTCAGTGATACCATCTTTTGTGTGTGAATTGTCAGTCCAGGCTTATGGTGATGTGGAGAGGACACAGCATTTACCTTGTTGTTCTTGGCCTTGGCTGTGGGACCTGGACAGCTCAGGCATTTAGAGCTGTCCTGAAATGAAATCAGTTGCAAGTTGAAGGTTTGCAAGCGCTGATGTCTGCTGCCTTATCTTTGGCCAGCTGCCACTACTTCATCTATAAATAAATTAACTGTTTCATGTTATAGGTGTTTTGGTAATTTTGTTAAGAGACCATGTTCTCAGAGCCTTCTAGTGCTGTAGTGGTGATAGTTTTGGCATGACATAACTTAATCATGCAGCCCATTGCATTTTCAAAGCTGTCAAAATAGCATGATTTTGGAGAGTCCCTACCTCAGCCATGATATTACTTAGTTCACTCGCCCTTGCTGCCTTTAAAAGACTAGGTCCGGTGTTTCCATTAGGAGGGGGATTTCTGACAGAAAATATTTTAACTCTGCTGGTGAATGAACAGTTCATTAAACTTTGAAATTATTCAAAGCATTCAAGAGCCTGGGGCAATAATAATAGTTGAGGTTGCAAATGGCCTCCAGCTCTAAGGCATGCTTCCTATTATTTGAAAGGAGTACTGCTTGCAACTTTGCAAGATGAGGGGTTTAGTTCTTAAGTCATCCTTTGGTGATGGATTTTTTTCTTTTTTACATTCTTGCTTCTATTAAACAAATGTGTAAATTTATTCAAGTATACTTTTTGAGGACCAGTTGTACCATGCCTGAGTATATTAACGTACTTTCATGCAGCGGCGTCTAGAAACACTAAAATACCACAAAGCAGATTGTGTGTATTTCTGGTCTGCTTGGAAGCAGGAAGGGGAAATCTTTCAGCAGATTGTTTTTCTGAGACTAATAGCCAAATGCTGCTGATTTTCAGAGCTCACTTTAAATAAAACTGCTCTGATCGAGGGCATGTTCTTTTTGGTGTTTTGGGGTGGTTTTTTTAGGCAGAACTTGATTTTAGAGTTCCATCTATGTTTGGATTCATGGTCATTGGAATTGTGACGGAAGCATGTAGTACTTTGGGAGCATTTTACAATAAAAATACATTTATAATGATGTAGTATGTGGAAATAGATAATAAGGAATATAAAAAGTTGGGGTCCTGGAAGCAATACAGCTGAGATTATGTTGATAGCCCCCTGAAGAAATTTGCTAGCAAATTTGAGGGCAAATTCAATGAGTCATGTATATCTGTGGCTAGACTGATGCTGTGTCTCATGCTATCTGTCACGATGTGTTCTTTGCTTCATAGAAAAGGATCTTTGAGCATATCTAAGGAATCCTGCTAAATATTTGGCTAATGTAAATATGGCATAAGCCTGCAACAAGATCAAGGACAACAGCAGGGGTGTCATGAGCAAGTCTTGCCAGTGTTAACTACTGTGATTGCAAAGTAGCAAAGCCGGGTTTTAGGGAATTCCATTATTTATAAGATGCTTACAAAGATTGCCAGAGAACAGCGTTTTTCACTGAAGAGAGGGGAAAAAGGTGATATGTATTTTAATAGGGAATGGAGGTGTTACATGGAGTGTGTTATGAAAGAAGTATTTCTTTGTCTGTTAACATCAGGGAAAAAAATAAAGATTGTTTTTCTAATTAATTTTGAAGGAGGATAAACGTGACAACATGGTTCATGATCCTATTTTCAGAATAGCTGTACCTCACTGGCGAGTAGGCATTTGTTACATCTTTCATCTTTCACTTCTGGAGAAGGCTTGGATTTTATGCACTGAGACAAGAATCACTACAAATTTGTATTCAGCAGATGATGAAATTATCTTGTTTCTTCCATTTTTTGGATACAGGAAATTAGCTTTGCTGTTGAAGAAAAGTTATTCTTCAATGTTCTGTCTTTACATGTCAAGTTCCTTAAATCACAGAGAACAGTTTGTGTGCATCAGAAAGCTAGAAGCCTTCTTAAACTAAACTTTTCTAAATACTACTATCATTAACCCATAGTTTTACTACGGTTTTGGTAACTTGCTTATTTGAGCTTCTGATTGTAAGATATGAGTAAAAACTAACCTTCAGCATGTGTCAAGATAATCAGTTTCTTTGGTGAGTGTGCAGAAGCATTTAATCTCTGAATTTGTAATGGCATTTCACTTTCCCGTCTTGCAATGAGGAAAATGTTCACACGTTGGAAGTAACGATTGTTTTATTCAATGTTTGTTTATAAATGATCACTGTCCATATGTTTTCTTTCTACATGTGTTTTGTTTTTTAGTACATTCTTACTGCATTTGAAAGTCTTAGCTGTCTAGTAGGGGGTAGGATAGATAATGTATGGAAGTGATACAGGGCAATAAGCTGACCCAGAGAAATTCAGGGCTTTTAATGACCATGTTTAAGGATCCTCCTCTATCTACTATTTGCACTAAGAGCACAGTAAAAATGAGCAAAGCCAGTTCAGTAAGCTTATGTTCAAGGACAGTGTAGGTCCTGATTTTTTGACCAAAATCCCTGCTAAGCAGAGGAAACGTGATATTGATGTAGTGTTTTCTGTAGTCCGCTGCAAATCTAAGGTGTCTATGTAACTGAATTGTGAACTGAAATACAATTATTGTGAATTCATCTCTATCAGAGAGACATGGCAAATAGAAATCATAGAAAACTGTCTGCTGACTTCTTGCTTGCTTTAGGGGAAGCTTTCCTGCTCATCATAATTCTGTATTTAACATGTTTTTTCTATTTTTGTCATGTACTTTGTGAGCATCTAGCTCCAATATGTTATCATTACAGTAATAATATGTCAAGTCCTGTCTGAAAATAATATCAGTGTGGAGTAGCTGGACAAATGCAAGCATACAAAGGTCTAAAAAGTTACTTTTTGGTTTTTACCCTCATCATTGTGTGAGATGTAAATGTGAAGGAAGGGAAATGTAAGTGTAATTTATTTTGATTGTGTGGGAAGATGACTGGGGGTAAAAAGAACAGTATGGAAGTTACAGGGAAAAAAGTTGCTATTCCCTAGATGGAACATGGTCAACATATCCAACCTCCCCTGCACAATAAAATCTTAGGGGGCCTAAAGGGAGAGTAGAGCAGAGGGGAGACACAAAAACCAGGCTCTGTCAAAACCATTGCAGAGGAGGGAACTAGTTGGTACTTTCTAGCTAATAAGATGCACAGCAAATGAAAACCAAGGGAAATAAAAGATGTCCTGCTGTTAAATCAGCTACCATGGCATAATCAGTTTCCTTGGACTGATGCATGCCTCCATCCCAAGGTAATCTCTGGTACTATCCTGAGATACCTGCCCCACGTACAACCACCCCTCACTAAGTAAGATGTATGACTAAAGTTACTCAAGCTCCACCTAATGTAAAGAAATTGTATAAAAGTGAGTTGAGAATGGGGAGAAGTTAAAAGAAAGACTCCATCGTAACTTCTGGGATCAGTCCATGGGGACACCTATTGAGTAAGAACTATACGGTATGGGTGCTGAATGATTGTCTTGGGTTAACTTTTATTGAGGATTAGAGCTTGTTAGTGTATTGCTTTTAATTAGTATATTGCTTTGAACATGTTTTTGCAGCCAGATACTATCACTGGCAATTCTTGAACTCATCACAATTTTATTGATAAGGAGTGTTATTCTATTAACACTATAATGTGAGTCCTCACACATTGCATGCTGGCAACTGCTGGCAGTGGGTAAAGGTGTGGAGACCCAGGAGGGCGTCCGTGTTTGGCATGTGATGCTGCACAAGCCTGTTGAGCTGCCACTCCAGTCTAGTGAACTGCTGGTTGAAGGAACCCCACGATGGGATGCTGATGGACTGGTCAAGTACAAGAGTCTTGGCTTTTCTGAGGTGCTGACAGACTAATCAGATACTAAGAGCTTGAGGAAATTTCCCCTTTCCATGTGACAGAATGACATAAATTCTATTTTAGAAAAAGTTGAATGAGTAAAATAGTTTTAAGAAACAATTTCCCTATATCAGCCAGCATGTGAATGAACAATGCAAATAGCAATAAACAAGCTGATTCATTATTGGAAGGTCATCATAAAGTGTCTCAAGGCAAATAATTATTTAAATACAATAGAGGACCACATAAAGTCTCAATAAAGATAAACAGTATTTGAAAATAACCTGTGTAAGTTGTCTTGACCAGCAGAAATGGCTTACAGTGGCCATGATACCTTTAAAATGGATCTTAACAGTGTTGCTTCTGCTCCCTGTCCTGAAGCATTAGTCATTGTAAAGAACTTTAGGGAGGTAGGGGAAAATCCTCTGTAAGTAGGTTTAATGAAATCCAGTTGGTGTTTTGATACACAGATAAAAACTTCCTGACAGTCCAAGGGAAAATCAGTATTCATCACCATATGGAGTAAAGAAGCATATTTTCATGCTGGATTTCTTATTATAGGAGACATTTTATTTGCTTCAATAATGTGGGAAAGGAAGCAACTCCCAAATGGAAGCACAGAACTTAAAGCAGACTGACTCTGCTAGAGAACATTTTTCGAATTTCTAGAAATTACTTTGAAGTT
This sequence comes from Ifrita kowaldi, assembly GCA_013398055.1. Classification (NCBI taxonomy): domain Eukaryota; kingdom Metazoa; phylum Chordata; class Aves; order Passeriformes; family Cinclosomatidae; genus Ifrita; species Ifrita kowaldi. The sequence goes on along the minus strand of VZRS01009905.1, from coordinate 104,357 downwards.
CCACAGTCCACAGCAAAGAAAACCCCGAACAAACCCAGAGTGAGTTTGTTTGCAGAGTGGATCAAGATTACCAGAGTATTAAAGTACTGAATTAATTCCTTCAATTAGTCTAATATAGACAGCTGTTTAATAAAGCAAAATAGATTGTCAATTCAAATAAAATATACTCTGTACAGGTGATTTCCTGCACTATTTAGTTTCCTTAATTAACAAACATGAATATTATCTCTTGTCACTCTAAAGCACTTCAGTCCTTTATATCTTTCTTATTTTCAAAACTACTGTGAGAAAGGAAGACAGGCAGGAATAGTGTGTAAGACTTAAGTACTGAGTTGACCTGTTGTTTGCAGTTCTAACTGTAGATTTGCTGTATGAAATACAATCACTGAGCTTCTGCTTTTCCCAGATGCAAAATTGATACAATCATCTGCACTGTTTTCTTTCTTTCTTTCTTTCTTTCTTTGCTTGTTTACACAACACTATGATAGCCTCAAGTAGGTAATTCTGTGGTGGTGCCAAAGAACCTGTAAGATGCTACAGTGATAATTATAAATTACTTTGCTCAAGCATTGTGTGGTCAGAAGGACAGGTAGAAAATGTGCACATCAGTGGTGGGCTGGCACCAGGTGTTCGCAGAATTAGACAGCTGCCTAAATTCAGAGGTTAAAGGCTGGTCCGGAGAAGGTGGTCATTTGTGAGAGAAGCCCTTGTCCTGACTCTCCCAGGTTATCTCTCATGCTTAGCAGGTCAGATGACAAATTTCTTTTCAGTGAGAAAGTTGCTTTTCTCTATTCATCATTAGGAGAATTACTGAGATGCTGCTCCTTGCTGATATCTCTAGGATATGACACACTGATTGTCCTAGTGTGGTGCTTGGCTCGTTTGGTGGTTTACTGTATTTTGAGTCTGGGATATCACTCATTCCCTCTCCTCCATGGTGGACTGAGGATTAGCATAAACTGATCTTCCTCACCTTCCCCTTGAATCATTTCACGGCTTCATCTGGTGACAAAATGTGTCCATTCAGCCTGAAATCTTCTGCAGTTGTTTGGAAAAAAAAGCTAATTCAAATTATTTTTGTTATTAATTATATAAGGCTAGTGTCAGTGTGGCAGCTGAGGGTTCCCTCAGCCCTTTGCCAGTGCTGCACTTTTGGTAGCCTAACCTCTCTTTATTTTTCATGTACCTTTGCTGACTGTACAGTAGAGAGCTCTCTTGCCATTACTTTATCTTACAGCAAAGATCAAGTGAACGTTTGCTCCCCCCTTCCAAACTTCCACCCAAGTAAATTTGTGGGCATGATGGAATGGCCTTTTCCAGCAATGCTAAAATGGATGTTAGCAGTCCCCCGCACTCCAGGATTGATTATATGGAATCATCCTATGAAGTTTATCACAGCTCAGCTATAACACTTTTGCAACAGTAACTATAAAATCAATATGGAGAAAACATTTAGATAAATCAACAGTTGAAAGGATGATAAATAGATGTTCATTGAAACAGAAATAAACTTTAAATACACTGAATGTGAAGTGATCCTTATAGAAATAACAACTGTAGGCTTACTTCAAATGAGAAATTAGTGGAAGGCAGCAAACTAAAAGGACCTGGGGGTGAGAGTATGTGAGGAACAGATGATGTGCTGTAACAGAACAAGGTGAGATGCTCTGCAGACAGGTGAGTAAAGGAGTACTAAATATGAGCGAGGATGTGATTTGTCTTTTCACAGCATAAGTGAGAATGATTATACTGATATACGGTGCTGAATTTTCTGTAACTTCTTTTAATGTTGTGACAAAACTGATGCTCTGAAAAGGGGAAAAAAAGGTCTGATGCTTTTGAAGGCAGATGGAAATTCATTGTAGTGGGAGAAGGATCAGGCTGTTTAAAATCAAAGAAGAAAGGAAAGGAGAAGTGAAATGTGACAAAAATACATAGAAATCAAACAGGAGGAAAAATAATAGAAACTGAACAGCCACACACTGTTTACCAGACTAGTGGTGCCCAGCAGCTGGAAGCTGAAGTCTGACAAGTTTGTCTTGGAATTAGATCTTTTTGTTTTTTCCCCCCACCCCCTCTCCATTGTAATGTGGTGGTCAAACACTGGACCTAATTACCAGGGAAGCTGTAATTCTTTCCATAATGTGACTGTTGTTTTAAATCAAAACTATCTGCATTCCTGGAAGATGAAGTTTTACAAATGCACATCAGTGGATTCAGTGCAGGAGCGACTGTGTCAAAGACTAAATCCTTTATCTCCTCAATTTATCTGGTGTTCAGGGCCTGTATGACCTCTTCTGTCAAGTCAGCTTTCTACCCTGCCCCACACTTGTGGTTCAGGTGGGTTTTAGAGTACGAGCTGATTAAAGAAATCTATCAACTCCATCTAATCTATCTTTTTTGTTGTTGTTGTTGTTGTTGTTGTTGCTACCTTCTTGCTTGTAGTGACTGGAATGATAAAACTAACTGTATATATTTTCTATTTTTTTATTTATTTAAGTGGGCAACACATTATACTCACGATTAAACAGTACTACCCTGCTCACTATGGTGCATAGTAACTTCATGAAGTAGTTCCTACTTGTGTTTTTGCATAGTTTGCATACACATAGACACACACATACATGTGTATACATATTAAAAATATGTATGTAAAAATATATATGCGAAAACAGGAAGATACTTTAAAAATCCCAAACAAAATAAATACTTGTAGACTGTAGGGGGAAGAACAAATAGTAAATCTCTAACCTCACTTTCAACCTGGCTACAAGGTACCAATACTTTCTACACATTTGAAGCATTGCTATGGCTGCCACTTCTCTCAATGATACAATTTTTGAATTCCTGTTGTTCTGTGCTCTGCTCTAGGAGGGCTTATGTTCCTCTGAACACCAGCTGCTGGCCATTTAATCCTTAAAACCAAGCTTTGAGTGAGATATGTGGGGAATATCATGAAAGTCGCTATTTCAGTTGTTTTTATGCACCAGTGATCTCTTTCACTGTTGTCCTCCCAATGTTGGGATTATGTATTAATCTCAAAGCAAAACTCATATTAAACCAACAAGTTTCAAGGACGGTAGTGATTTTTTTTTATTACTGGGGGCAATGCTTTATATGTTCACTCAAAGCTTTTTTGAACTGTTCAGTGGCCATGAGCCTGGTGTTGTAGACTGGATCCTTGGCTAGACTTTCACACTTACTCATCACTGAGGTCAATTCAACCACAAAGCTTTGTAGTAGCTGAGGATGCAATCTCTCACTAAATCATAGAATCGTAGAATGGTATGGGTTGAAACAGACTTTAAAAATCAAGCTGTCTACTGTGGGCAGGAGCACCTTTCACTAGATCAGGTTGCTCAAAGCCCTATCCACCCTGGCCTTGAACACTTCCAGGGATGAGGCACCCACAACTTGTCTGGGCAACCTGTTCTGATGTTTCACTACCCTCTGAGTAAAGAATTTCTTCCTAATATGTAATCTAAACCTACCCTCCTTCACTTTGAAGCCATTATCCCTTGTCCTATCACTGCATGTCCTTGTAAAATGTCTCTATGCCCCTCTGTCTCGTAGGCTCACTTTAGGTACTGGAAAGCTGAAATTAAGTCTTCCCAAAGCCTTCTCTTCTTCAGGCTAAACAACCCCAACTCTCTCAGCTTGTATGCATAGCAGCGGTGCTCCAGCCCTCTGTGCATCTGTGTGGTCTCCTCTGGACTCGCTCCCAAGAGGTCCATGTCCTTCTTAAGTTGTGGAACCCAGGGCTGGATGTAGTATTCCAAGTGGGGTCTCACCAGAGAGGAACAGAGAGGGGTAATTATCTCCCTGCCTAGGATGCAGTTGACTTTCTGGGCTGCAAGGTCATTTCACATTTGCAGGTCATTTCAAGCTTCTCATCCACCCACTTGACATCACCCAGAATCTGAAAAATTTTATACGTCTATCAGTCCAAAAATTACTATATTGTATCAACCTGCTTATTGTAGCTCTTCTGAAGTGCTGTTGGGAATAATTTACCAACTGCTACATGCTTAAATTGAGTGGCAGGATAGTTTGGTTGATCATCAAAGGTGTTCCTGAATACCTATGGAAGGAGCTGTCCTTTCCCTGCATCCCTCCAAACTGCTTTCCTCACTGAACTATCTATTGCAGTCTGTGCCACATGACAGCAGAGACAAAAATACTTGAATGGGTTTGAGTCCTTAGTCACCATGGCTGAATCTCTGATATCCTGGAGATACAGTGTAAGAAAAAAAGGCATATAATTCCTAGCTTATTGAATCTGTATCACTGGTATTATATTGCTTCTTTGGTCCTGGTTTGATTAAGTTTGCAAAAAGGGGGCATGAAGATGACATTTATTGGAAATCTGTGAACTGACTTGAAAAAATTTGAATTCTAGCACATTGGAGCATTTTCTGGTCTGCATACAAAGCTTATAGTTTGGCAGGAGTTCTGGTATTCTCTATCCAAAAAGGCTTTTCTTATGTTTATGTTTCCTATCAAAATATATATTTCTAGAGAATTTAGATACTATTAATTTGGATAGAAAACTACTGGGTTTTTTAGTAAACAAGAAGTCAATATTTATTGAAAATCGTCTATCATTTGGCTCAGTATTTGTAAACAGCTTGCAAATACAAATAGCAGGAACTAATGGAACTCCACTTTTTCTTCAGCAATCTGCCCAGTGGCAAAACATATCTTATGGAAGCTAATTTTTATTTTGTGCATCTCTAGCGATCATCCCGAAAACACAATTTTCTGAACAAGTCCTTGGGGATCAAACCTACCCAATTCCACCACCTAACCAGAAGTAACTTTGACGACCTGACAAAGCCAGTGTATGTTGATTATAGCAGACTTGTTTTGCATTCAGATAGGAAAATAATGACAGTGGCTTCTGGCTATAGCATAAACAAAGATTTGTCTATTTTTTTTCCCTCATTAGCCTAGTGAATTTAAATGTGACTGTTCTGCTGTGACTATATGGCTCGTGGTTCATTACTGCAAGAGGGTTTTTCTAATAGATCACATGTATGCATGTCACAGCTAACTTGATGTTTGTAGGAAACTGTTATTCCTCTATGTGACTTCATAAAAAATTATGTCAGGGTCTGTGTCATCCATTGCTTATAAATATTACATTGTGCTAATTAAAAATCACTTATCAAACTTGCAGATAACTTTTTTAAAATTCGGGGTAATAAAAATAATTAAGTACTTCTCTACTAATTTGCACTGTGACCAGATATGTCAATTTTTCATTCAGTTTGTCCGGGTGTTTTGCTTGCTTCACTTTGGCTTTGGAATTTTTTGGCTTTTTTGGACATATGGATATTATAAACTGAAGCATCAATAAATCCTCATAGATGGAAAGAGCTTCAGTGTCCTTAATCTGATTATCTTTGTGCAGAAAGGTTAAATATTGATTGGTGTAGCAAATAGAGCTGGGAGGACTCTAAGCCCAGTGGCTCTGTGGTTAGCTGGGAGATAAGGAGGCATCCCTCCCCTCATCTGTGCTGTTTGACTCTTTGCATTAAGGAGTCAGTAGAGCAGCACAGAAAGCTGTGCTTCTCTGGCGAAGAATCTGATACCCAAACCAGTGGTCTATGAATCCCTTTTCTCCCTTTCTTGGCTCAATAAATATTTAACTCATCCCTCTGGAGGAGTTTAGCTTTGGTATAAAAGATTGATGCCACTGCCTTTCTGACCTCAGACTGTCCTGTATCTGCAGGTTTAAACATTTCTTGTGGTAGGTGGCAGCTTCAATAAGAGGAAGGATGGAACTGAGCTCCTCTGCTGTACATTATGTCACTGGTTTAATGCTTGCAGTAAGAGGGGCAAGAAGATAAGACAGAATAGCACCACTGTCTTCTCTTTTTCTGGCACTCTTCCAGCAGATACGCTTTCAGATGTGCAAGTATATTGCAGATATGGGTCCTGAAAAAGAAGTGTGTTGGCCAGAGCTGAATTTAGAAACCCAGACACTTCCTGATGGACACTGTCAGGACCTGTGTAGCTCTTGGAAACACTTTAAGCAGAATTTTGCCTGCATGAAGACTCTTAACATGGAAAATTTAGGTTCTGTAGATTTTTAACCGACTCTGCAATTGAGTAGTAGCTGAGGGGGAGCATCTGTGTGGATTCAGTTTGGTTGTTTAAACCTCATTTCTCTGCTAAGAGAACTTGTATCTCTGCCTGCTCTAGAGGGAAGAGGAAGTTGAGATAGCAATGTCAAGACTGGCTTTGGTTTCTATAGTGCGCAATGAACTGGACTCTAGTTTGGGGGGTGGTGTATACTAAAATAACTATGTAATTCTTTAGTAGCTGTAGGTAAATATGGTTTTAATCTATTTGCAAATTTCTGAGCCATGGGAGGAGAGATTTTATTGAAGCTTCAGACTCGGAATAGAACTCAGACAGAACTTAGTTGTTAATTGACCAGGGAGGGATGTAACAAGTTTGTATGACCTAGAATCACTTTGGAGGGAAGACTAAAAGCAGATGGTGTGTATGAAGTAAGGATTTGGGAAAAATGTCTTCACTTGAAGCATTGGAACAAGCCCCCTAGGGAAGTGGTAGAGTCACCATCCCTAGAACTGTTCAAAAACCAAGCAGATGTAGCACTTCATGATGTGGTTTAGTGGGTACGGTGGTATTTGGTTGAAGGTTGGATTTGATGATCTTGGAGGTCTTTTACAGCGTTAGTGATCTGTGGTTCTATAGCTTCAGAAAGGCTGTTCAAGTGCAACACAGAGATGAGTCCAGTGTGCACAAACAGTGAAGAAATATTCTTGCTTTTCCTGTACAGCTTGAGCAATACCTTCACAAAGTCAGAAGGGCAGAGTCAAACAGGAGGATCCAGAAAGGATAAACTGGAATTTTGCTGAGCAGGAATTCCCCTTAGATTTCCTTTTACTTCCTTACTGTTAGTGCCTCACACTATTGTGAAATATGCATTATTTTGGCAAAACCCATTACTCTTGATGGGAATAATATTCAGGATGTTATCACTCAGTATTTTTTTTTGTAACAGGATCACTATCAAAGTTCAGAGAAGTAATAGTTTTTAGTTTTCTCATATGGGGTAAGGACCAATTCTGCTTCTGTAAATTTAGAGGATGTAACACATCTATTTATACTCATTTGATATAGCAAGCAGAGGAATTATTGGAAAATATTCATACTAAATACTGTTCTTGTTGTGATCATTTTGTTAATCCTTGTACATTTCCTTCTGGGATAGGAGTGCTGAGCTGAATTATATGTTTTATGATAACAGCTATCAAGCAGATAGGCAATTGCTGTTTATGTATACAAGAAAAGGCTTGAAAATATTCAAAAAATAAGTGGAATTCATTCTCTGAAACTTTTTTTCATTTCTAGTTAGGTTTCGTATCAAACTGGTTGGGATATGATGAGTTATTTGTATCTTATCAAAAATTAATATGAATTAATGCATTACATGTGGTGCATGTGAACTATAGAGAAGGGAAATATAACCTTGCTCTGTAGCAGAGTGCTGTTTGGAAATTTAGAGTGCCAGCTATCTAATATTTTCTCTGCTTTATCCCACAACAGCTCATGTTTGTAACCTTCCCTAGAGAAAATAATATGATGTACTGCATTCCTCCTACACTTTCCAAGCAGAAGCCAAGTGGGTAGGGTTTGAGTAGTGTTACTCTCCAAATGAGAGATCACACACAAGTGAATTCATGTAGACTTTTTTTTTTTTTTGGTGATATTCTTTTGCCTAATACTTAAATAACTGGTTTTAAGAGATTTTTTTTTTCTGGGGCAATGTGGAATGGCATGATATTTAATGATGCAACTGGACAAGACAGATACTAGAGAACATGCAATATGTAATTTAAATTCTGGACAATAGAGGAGAAGATTTATCCCCAGATACTGCCACAACCAGTCTATATAGCATAAATTCGTGTGTGTAAGTTTTTTATAAAATGTGGCAGCTTGTATCTCCTGATGCATGTTACCAGCTAAACACACTTCTTCAAATTGATTTGCAGAGAGCTTATATTTAGCAGAGAATCAGACCAGAGACATTGATTCCTGGTGTTTGCAGTGCTCTAATTTCCTTCACCAAGGCAAGAAAATAAATTATACTGGAGCTTGGGAGCATAACTGTGAGACAGTGGCAAAAATATCCCTGCAAGTTCTTTCAAATTTGTGACGTCCTTACATTTTGCATGTTGCCTTCTGTTACCAGCTCCTGGGTTGTCTTTCTGTCTCTGGTGTGACATCACATTAGTATTATGTAAAGTAAAATTTTAAAAGTTTTAGTCATATTTTTACAGTAAACACTTATGTGTATGCTTGTATAAAAACATGCATTATGTAAATATTCATATATTTAAGTGAAGTTACGTTGATGTGATCCACATTTCATTTCCTACAGGAGAATACTACTTGGGTCATGTGGATTTATCTAACCAGGATAGCTGAGCAAGCTTTCTCTCAAAAACATTTCACGTGTTTTGAAAAGCTTTATAAAATATGCATATTATCAACTGTGCAAAATTTTTGTTAAGCACACATTTCTCTGTACTTGGAGGTGATCAAGGATCTGTAATTATTCTTTGGAATAATAGAAACTGACCAATGTTTTCTTGAAACTGACCTGAAGTAAAAATTTTACTGTTTAGGTGTTTAAAATAAGTAAAATTAAGGGCTACTTAGTCATGCAAATTAATGTATAATTAAATGCCACAGCACTTCCTTGGGAGTCAAGAGATTTTGAAAGTAAATAATAACATAGGCTAGACTCGATTGGCAACAAATCGCAGCAAGTCACTCTTCTGTTTTCTGCAGGCTTGTGAAAGCATTCATGACCCTTGCTGGGTCCCCAGGCTTCCTTGTATTCAATGTGCTGTATTTTTGCAGAATAAAAAAAATCTCTTATTTTGCTGCAGTGTTTTTCGGAAACATCTTTTTGGCCTTCTGGAGTTTGCAAAGGGCGTCTACATGTAAATGAAATGGTAATCCCCAAATTGTTTATTATTTAACAAATGAGAAATTCAGTTACACCTAATAGCGAGTCAAGTCACACTTGGTGTTTAAAGCTTCCCTTTGTGTGTTTGTCTGTTGTAAAACAGTGTAGATTACAGAGGGGGATACTTCAAGGTTGCATTAGAGGGTTTTTTGCCCTATTTGAGTTCTTTAGTTCTGAATTTTTCATATGTGCAATAACTCACTCCTATGGTTTCCAGAGAACTTGGAAAAATGGCATCCTATTTTGTCCTGTTCACCAATTTGATACATTATTACATCCACCAAGAGATACAGTTCTGTCAAAATCTGCTTTGCTCTACAAAAACAGACCATGACCCAGAGATACTAGAGTCATGTACAGATTTTGAAATGGACTGTGGCACATTTCTCACTTTGGCTTGGCTCAGAAAGGGCACACAGTTTTCCAGCATCTTCTCCTTTCTCTTTTTACAGGTTGCATTTGAAAAAGTCCATGTGCCTAGCCAAATCTCACAGGCTGATACATGACACTGTTCCTGTTTTATTTGGATTAGCTTATATTGACTGGCTGGGAATTTTGGTGCATTCGATTGCAATTACAGGTTTTTTCTATAGAATGGGAATAGTAGACAACTGACGGGATGACATAGTGAAGTAAATTGTCCAGTTAAATAATATCTATTAAATCAGTTCTTAAACTTTTCTTTCTCAGAAATTTTTATCAAATGAAAATACTGAAATGAATGCTAATGTCTGTGTTATTGTATGGGCTTCTAAATTTACTGATCTCTAAACTAACACCACAACTGATTTTCATATTGGAGAATCGTCCAAGGAAACACTGACAGACTTAGGTAGAAACAATGGCTTATATGGAGACTGCTAGAATCATGAGCTCTCCAGTTGTCTTAAATCAAGATCTAAGGCACTTAAAAATAGTAGTATTATAGTTTAATTCAGTGAGAAATTATAACATGCTGCAAAAAATATTTAGTGAACTTCTAGGAACTGATACTGAAATTGGCCAGATAGAAACTCTCTAACACAGTTTTGAGTATTAGAAAGCAGGCATTCTTCATTGCAGCATGCTGGTCACTTGGGGGATCCTTCCTCTAATCAAGTACTCCAAGTGTCAGGTAAACAGAGTTTTTATCATACACACTGATTACATGTTCATTGGCTATCCCTGCTTATTTGATGTATTACTTTATTTTACACCCCTTTTCAGAAGTCTGAGAGTTCTTTGAAGTCTGTCGTCAATGTCTGGTGTCCTTTTTAGGGGGCTATTCCTCGACCTCTGCTTTTGAGTAAGTGCAATATTGTTGTTTTGCATAGCTTCTTCTTTGTCAGCCTTGCACAGCTGAGCTGGCATCCTGCTTGCCTTTTGCATGACTTCTGTTTGCCTCAGTTACATCCTTTATCTATTTCTCCAAGGCTGTGCTGTTCTGTTCTACTGTCCTTATCAGAGTAAAGTGCTACTGTCCTTATCATGTGTTATACTCAGATTCAGGATATCTAATACACCATATTTTTAAGACAGCCTGTGCTTAAAGACATAAATTAAGAAAACCCTGTGAAGACATGTTAAGAAAATACTTACTTCTGTAAGAAGGCAGTCTGTATAAGCAGCAATGTGGCTGGATTTGGGTTGGGTAAATGTTAAACTGATGATTGTGCAGGCATGCCTGAACACTGTAACAACTGAAATTACTGTAGTTATCTTTGCACAACTGTCTCTTTTAGAAATAATATCCTGGGATTTCTTGATGTTACATCTATTTGCTTACTCTTTGATTACTGGGCTGTTATGCACTTATGGAAGATGCAGACAATTTTTCCTAGCAAAAAAGGCTTCCTTTAAAAATGACCTCACCAGGGAATTATCAGCAAAAGTTACAGAAAAAATTTTATTAGTATTAAAATCTGTGTCTTGCATATCTTTTTGAAACAGCGTTGCATTGTAGGAGTTGGTAAGGTTAAACTGACTTTGTTTCAAATATTTTTCCCTGCATGATACACACATTATTTTTTTTGGTTGTATTGTAACTTTTGATTTTTAATAAATATGTATATGTAGAATTTTTTTCTTTTATTATTATTATTATTATTATTCACACTCCACAAGGATTTAATTCATGCAGAAGTGTGGCTTTCAGTGAGAATGGCTTTCTACAGCTATTACTGCAAGCTTACCACTTTCTGGTCTGATCTTGTTCCTCAGAGGAACAGGTAACATCAGGTTTTAGTCTTTGGAAGGACAGTCAAGAAGAGGGTATGTTTATTCACATGCATTATTCAAAACAGAAAAGAGCAACTGCAACCCAAGTCTTTTGTGCCCTGAACAATTACTGCATTCAGCTACATTCAGAAGTAAAGTATTTGTTTGTAGAGTGATGTCCATCTATTTGCTACTGTTGCTCTACCAGAAGTAGTGATCGGCTGGCTCGTGGGAAAGGAAGAAATTAAGTGGGGAACAAGAAGGCTGTATTGTCATGCAAATACTTTTAATTTTTTTTTTTTAAACAAGATTCAGCAGTGTGTTGGGAATGTACACCCCATGACAGTAGCAGGAACTGCTTTGAGATATCTGCAGTGATGTTCAGAAACCTGTCCTTAGGTGAAAGCGTCTTCCCCCTGTGCTTGTTACCTATGATTAGGGCAGTAGTATATGAACCAGTAGAATGACTGTTACCTAAAATTCTGGTTCAACTGGTCACATCTGAGTGGCATATAAATATTATCAGGTCTTGTTTTATGAAAAACCCTGAAATACAATTAATGGCCATTCCTAGAGGAAAGGCTTAGGCTCAGAATAAGTTAAAGTGATGTACAGACACATATTTCTGTAAATGGATGAGGGTAAAATATACCTAGGTCTTTTGTGCACTTTTAAGCTTATGAATTAGAAAGACACTTAAGGCAGTTCTCTGTAAATACCAGATATCTCCTGACATGTGTTGGGTGCATAGCTACTGTAGCAGTATGGGATTAAAACCAAACTGTCATTTCTGAAAAATGGAGTGGGATACTTTCTCAGCCCCAGTATTTTTTGTAGGTCATCACATCTGTATTTTTTTTTGCTTGAATTTGTTAAAGAGCATGACTATGTTTAATTTAACACAATGACTTCTTTCTTGTATTTTGGGTTTGTTTTGTTTGTTTCATGTTTTTGTAAAATAGCACAAGGTTTCCCCAAGTGCTGAATTGGAGGAGTGGCATTACTAATGATGTTGATATTGGTTATTTATGAAAATAAAGTATTTGAGTTTGAAGATGCAGCTGTAATGGATACTCTGGGAACTTTAGTATCATTTGCCTAAATCAATGAAGGTGCTTATATTTTGTTACTAAAATTGTTAGAGCTGTAGGAACCCAAGTGAAGAAAGCTGTTTTTCAGATAAATGTGTAAAAATCCCTGTATGCATAAGTGTATTCTTGGGGTTTCAAAGCTGTGCCAAAAACCTAAGACTGACAAACGTGATACAAAAGCTGAGGTGGGACTCATTTTCCATTGCACTCTTTGCAGTTCTCCTCCTGGTTTGCCTAAGTTTTGTAGTGCATCAATATTGTCATTCTCTTACAGAGGATGCATATGAATGAGAGATGCAATATCAGATATGGTTGCAAAATACAAAATTTTATGAAGTCAAATGAAAAAAAAAATGAGCTAGTTAAAGCTCTTTCTCCAATTATTACTCAGCATATCAAAATATTGTACAAAACTCACCATTTAATCAAGTTTCTGTGTCTAGTGGAATTTTTAAGATAATCTGTAAAAAGGCAAACTGTGGTAAGTATATACATAGCAGCCTGGCATATTGCCTCTTGGATCTCAGGGAGTCTTACTCGTGGTGTTCCACAGCTACTTTCAAATCATGTAGTAGGTGTAGGCGTGTCACCGACTCTATGTACCTTCCTTAAATAAAGGGAGAACTCTTCCCATCCCAGCACTGAGATAGGTTTTGTGGCACATTTTCTACATTGCTGTTGTATTTCTGGTAAAGCATAAGGACTTTGGGAGGTTGGGGTATAAAATTTACTATGCCCTAAAAGCTTGTAGTTTGACATACTTTGCAAGCATACATCTGGACTATATAGCCTAGACAAAGCACTCTAATATCTCTGCTGGCCAGTTGTGCTTGTAGCAGGACGTCTGGGTTCTGGGAGTATTTTAGATTTCATAGAAAAATGAGGAAATGTGTTGAGTCCTTCTGAATAAAGTACATCCAAGAAAGAACTGAGTGAAACAGTGCAGAAGAATGTGTACAAGCAGCATTTGCCACCATCCTCTGGTAACTCAGCTTGTCAATACATACAATACTGCTTGTGGGAAGAGGATGAGTTTAGTGCATGTGTCTGCTCCTTTGTCATTGAATTTTGGCTCAAGGCATCAAAAAGGAGGGAAAAAAGAATAAAACTGTCTCTAATCAGTTCCCTTCTGCTTTCTGATTTGCAACTGTTGGTGAGATTACCTATGGTATGTGGTGAGAAAGGGCCTGCCTTCCTATTTTTCTCTACTCTTTTTTAATTTATGGTTTTAATTAACTTTAGGCACAAGAAGAACAGACATGAAAAAAAGAAACAGTTATAAGCAAAAATAATCCTTTATTTAGACCCTAGAAGAGTGTAGGAGGTGGCCTTTTTGCCCTCCCCCTACACTCACACAATCTTTTCCATGGCAGGCATTCTATATAAGGCCAGTATGGAAGGCAGAAACAATTTTTCTTGTTGCTTAGCTGCAAGTTGTCACAGCTAATCAATATGAAGAAACCTTAAACAGACTAGCCCAAACATAAGGGAAGAATTTTCAATCTTTTCATATAGTCAAAACCAGCCAAAGCAACTAGATTTTGTGATGTCAGAAGATTGAACCTCTTATCAGGATCAGAAAAGATAGTTTTCCTGCCTTCCAGTGTAATCTAGGAACTACCACGTCCTGTTTTATACATTACAATTATTGTAAGAGCTTATATAGTCTTTTTTCCTGTATGTTATAAGAAAACAGTATTATATGGAGTTCCCCATACAAAGAGCTTCCTGGTAAGTGTGTTATGTGAAGGGCTTTGAATGAAAAATAACCAAAATTTTACTGCAAAATTAAATAGAATTCCAAATAGCACATTTTTAAAGAGAATAGAAGTACATGAATCATTCAAGTAATTTAGCTGTTAGTGCTGAGATTTCTTTTTGTTGCAGTTTTGTCCTGAGTACCTGGATTTCAGTCTCAGAATCAGAATCATAGAATGGTTTGGGTAGGAAAGGATCTCAAAGATTGTTTAGTTCCAATGCCCCAGACATGGGCAGGAACACCTTTCACTAGACCAGGTTGCTCAGAGCTCCATCCAGCCTGGCCTTGAACACTTCCAGGGATGGGGCAGCCACAATTTTTCTGGGCAACCTGTTCCAGTGACTCACCACCCTCACAGCAAAGATCTTCCTCCTGGTATCTAATCTAAACCTACTGTCTTTCAGTTTGATTTCATTCCTCCTTTTCCTGTCACTACATGCTCTTATAAAAAGTCTCTCTCCATCTTCCTTGAAGATGCTAGAAGGCCACAATTAGGTCATGCTAAAGCCTTCTCTTTTCCAGGCTGAACAATCCCAATTCTCTCAGCCTTTCCTCATAGGAGAGGTTCTCCATCCCTCTGATGAACGTGGTGTCCCTCCTCTACACTTGCTCCAACAGCTCCATGTCCTTCCTATGCTGGCACCCCAGAGCTGGATGCAGCACTGCAGGTGGGCTCTCACCAGAGAAGAGGGGCAGAATCCCCTCCCTGCTGCCCACACTGCTTTGGATGCAGACCATGGTTGAGTCCTATATCGGAATTTTTAAATTCATTTTCTCTTTGAATTGAAAACCAATGAGACTATCTCATTGGTTGTACAAGGTAAATTTGGTATGATTTATGTATTTATGTTGAAAATGGCTCTGCCTCAGCAGCAGTAGTCATTCTTAGAGTCCCTCCAGGGGTTAGTACTGTGGGAGTGGGTGCCTCTGGGCAGCCCGAAGGGTCACTTGTTCACAACAGAGTTGTTCGGATCTTTGCAGTGAAATCCTGAGACACAAAGCAGTCTATGCCTGGGATCATGCAGCAAGTAATAAGTAGAGATGAGAGCAGAATAGACATCCAGACTTTCGGGCATGTGTTTTAACTACTAAATCACTTCTCCTGCAGGAAGCCAAGGAAAGTGTGGCCTTTCCATTTGGTACTGAATCTGTATTCTCCCTGGCATCCCTACTTCCGTATAGATTTATGTGTCATACCTTCAGCATTCATACTCCTCCATATTCCTGCCACTTTTATCCTGTTCTTCTTCCATGTCTTAACTGGGGTCTTTTCCTTTGCAATATCCAGTGCCACTCAGTACTCTCTGCCTGTAGTGATGCAAGGGGATGCTTGGCCTTTCTTTGAACCTCTATGCTGGCTCCATGGTCAGAGAGATGTTTCTTTTCTGTCCATTGTAGGTCTTCACAACCCTTGTATTCTCTCTCTTGTAGTGATGCAAGACTCATCTGAAGCATGCTTGAATTCTCACATATACGTCATATCTCTTATCACGTAAAAATTCAAGTCTCTCCTGATCAGCTACTCTGCTGGATACTTATGAGGCTACAAAAATTCGGAAAGAATCTAGACAGATAATTTTTGGTTTGGTTCTTTTGTGTGTCTAAAATTTATCTTATTAGGTCTCCTTTTTTTCTCTACCCTGTTCTTCCCCTTTATCTCTCTCTGTCTTTGTGACTTCTAAGCTTCCTATTTTTTAGCTCCTGCCTATAGTAGTTTTTCCAATCCTCCTGTCATTTGGAAGCAGCAACTCCTTCCAGTCAAATTACACTGAGAATAAAACCAGCTTCTGAGACTTTTTGATAAAGATTTGGCAATTGACAGGCTGTCTTAATGTATAGTTCAAGAGTGAATGTATATACTATAAGTACCACTGCAACTTCATTTTTTTTCTCAATGCAGTAGTGAGAAGAGATGTTCTATAACACAGGCTGAAGATAAAAACATGAAGTGTGGGGAGGAAATTTTTAGAATATTCCTCTTTTCTTTAAAACAGTATCCATGGAGCCCCAGACTGACTGTAACTGATCTTCTAGCCCTTTTTTCCAAATAACTTGAACCCTCCTACTCTGGATTCTTTAAACTGGAGCACTTAATGCTCCTCCTGCATTATAGGTAGTGTATTTCCCTTGTCTGCGTGAGATGCTCTTTAAGTCCAGCCTTTTACTTTGTACTTCAGCAGGTCTATGTGGTGTGGTGGGTTTTTTTCTCCTGCTGTCTGTAGCCTTAAAAAGATCAAATGATTCTGCAATTATTAATTCTTTTACATTATTAATTATTTTAAAAGATTAATGTAAAGGCAGTGTGCATTTGTGTCTGCATCTTTTTTCTGTATGTATATATAGAATACCATATGTAGAAGAAATGTAAGTCAAGCAGCTCAACTGTTTGCTTTCCATCCTCACACTACAGTTCCTGCAGGAATGCTTGCTTGGTTAAATGTCCCCAGGACATCCCATGGCTCTGTAGTTGCTTGTGTTTTGGAAACTAATGAACACTTTGTAGTTGTCTCTTTAAATCAAGCATTGATTGTGTGCTATTGTGTGGTTAACAGCCAAGGGCTAAAATTCACTAGTAGCTTACAAAAAAGGGAATTGGAGCAAGATTGAACGCCTAGTCAAGTACAAATCATCTAACTTGGAGAGACATGGAGTTGATGGATGGACCGCTCAGTGGATAAAGAACTGGCTGGATGGCTGCACGCAAAAAGTTGTGGTCAAGAGCTCACTGTTCTTGTGGAGACCAGTGTCTCTCAGGGATTGGTACTGGGGCTGATACTGTTCAACATCTTTGTCAGCAGCATGGTCTTAGGTTGCAATATGAGATGTAACCCAAAGTATGTATTCTATCACCGTCTGCTAAAACCAGGTGGGGCAGGGTTCTTTATCTCGTCCATGACACATCCCCGATAACTCCCTCTGGATAGGTATCTTCTGTTCATGGGCCATCCAGCCTCACTGCCTGACTCATAAAATGACGTCATCCCATTATGAGATGCTCTGCCCAGGGGGAGGAACCAAGCATTCCTACCAACAGAACCACTTCATCTAGACTGCTACTACCACCCTGACTAACAGGGTGTCAGGTTGTATCCTGACTCTGTCGGTGTTCTTGTAATATTGCATTTATTTTAATTTTCCTATTAAATTATAATTCTGACTTGTGATCTCCCACTGGTTTGTTTTCAAACTAGTACACATGGACAGTGGCATTGAGCACAAGTTCACTGACAACACCAAGCTTTGTGGTGCAGACAATTCTCTGGAGGGAAGGAATGCCATCCAGAGGGACCTGACAGGTTAGAGAGAAGGGACTGTGAAAACCTCGTGAAGTTCAACAAAGCGAAGTGCAAGGTCCTACACCTGGGTTGTGGCAATCACAGACACAACTACAGGCTGAGTGGAGAATTGACTGAGAGCAGCTGTGTGGAGAGACTTGGGGGTGATGCGCTGATGAAAACCTCAACATGACCTGGCAATGTGCGCTCGCAGTCCATAAAGCCGACCGAATCCTGGGCTGCATGAAAAGCAGGTTGAAGGAGGTGATCCTCTCCCTCTACTTTTCTCTTGTCAGACCCCACCTGGAGCACTGCATCCAAATCTGGTCTCCCCAACATAAGAAGGACATGGAACTATTGGAGCAAGTCCAGTGGAGGCCACAAAGTTGATAAGAGGACTGGAGCACCTGCCCTACAAAGACAGGCTGAGGATGTTGGGGCCGTTCAGCCTGGAGAAGAGAAGGTTGTGTGGGGAAGGGGTCCTCCAGGGAATCCAGAGAGGGACTCTTTTCAGGAGATGTAGTGGTAAATGCAATGGGTAAAAACTGAAAGAAGGGAAATTTAGGCTAGACATGAGGAAGAAATTTTTTACTGTGAGAGTGGTGAGATACTGGAACAGATTACCCAGAGATGATGTTGATGCCCCGTCCCTGGAAGCATTCAAGGCCAGATTGGATAAGGCCTTGAGCAACCTGGTCTAGTGGGAGATGTCCCTGCTCATCATGCGGCAGGGGAGGGTGGGACTAGATGGTCTTTAAGGTCCCTTCAAATCCTTAGCACTCTATGATTCTATGAAATAAGTCTTGGTTTTGGCTTTCTTTTTAATTTTTTTTTTATGGTATCCAACAAAATAACTCCTGGGAAATCAGTATTCCTAAAGATAAATAAATATCATGAAGCTTCAACCATGAATCTCACATGACATAATCAAGCCCCTAATAGCCCATGATCCCTAATAAACCTAGTGGATTTTTAGAGACATCAAAGTGGAATATTCTCTGTGGAGAAAAATAGTTGAGAAGGGCTGCATTGAGGATTACAAGATCTAATTTGGTTGCACTGTCAGGCATATTATTTTACTTGATTTGCCACATGCTTTTAAAGAAGAAACCTCATCTTGCTGTATCTGTTGCGCACTAAAAAGATATTCCTAATTTCTTTATACTCAATAATGTTTAGAAATCTGGGCACCATTATTAGCATGTTTTGGGCATGTCTCAGTAATGACATGTCATGGTATTAACAGTTCTCTGTTTGACATTCTGCTCTGAAGTCACTGAAGGATTGCATTTGCTCTCATTTGCATTGTACTACGTTACTTACAAGGCTCACAACATTTCTGTCTTATTCTGTAGGATTCATAAAGAGAACAAAAGTACTGTTTCAAGAATCGTTTGCCAAGGGACCTTCTTTCAAATAGCCTTGATCCAATTATAGTTTGATATTTTCCATTTCTGTTTTTTGCTAATCTATCAAATAAGTGTTCATTAATGACAGTAATAATAACGATTTCAGCAGAATTTATTACAGTGCAAAAATTGTTTTCATGCAAGATCAGTTTTATGAATATATGAAGACATTTATCTCCCTAACAAACACTAATTCTGAATGGAAGGAATACTGAAATTAAAGCTGAATAGGTATTCTTTACTGATTAGATCAGTCCTTGAAAACTAAGTGATTTCCTTCAAAGCTTATTTCTTCAAAGGTTAGAACAGTAAAATTTTCTGCTGATTAGAGGCAAAAGTAAATTAAAATGCCCTATTCTGAATTAACTTCTCTCAGAATCAAACTTCATTTATTACTTTATTACATTAATATTAATTAGCTGAAATAATATTCTCTAAATTCTCCAGTTTACATTATTAACTCAACAAAATAATTTCATTCAAAGGTGTCATTGGACATGTTTAGTTTATTTCATGTGTCTGCATGACAATGTTTGGGTTGGCTTGTGTGTGCTTGATAATGGTGATGTTTACAACTCATTTAGGTGCCTTGGCCCAGAATTTCTGCACCTGCCTCTGAAACTATTTCACAAAGGACAAAAGGCTTTTTCCAAAAGTAGTTGGATATAGGCTCTGCTCAGTGGTACCAAGCAATAGGACAAGAAGCAACAGGCAGAAGCTGTTGCACACGAAGTTCTACCTGAACATGTGGAAGAACTTCTTTACTGTGTGGGTGCCTTAGCGCTGGAAGCAGGTTGCCCAAAGAGGCTGTGGAGTCTCCCTCACTGGAGATATTCGGGAACAATGTGGACAAAATCCTTTTCCATGTGCTCTGAGATAACTCTGCATGAGCAGGGAGGTTGGACCAGGTGACCCAGTGTGGTCTCTTCCAACATTATACGTTCTGTGATTTATTTAAAAAAGGAGAAAGAAGAATATTAAGTTGTCGAAAGTTGTTTATGAGAGTTCTTGCAATTATTTAAGTGCATCGTTTTGAAATCTGATAATATGATTTGTTCCTTTTAAAATTTTACTAAATAAATTCTAAGTTTGAAGACAAACAATGAAATACTCATTAAAACTGGCCTTCCACTTGACTTTTTCATGTTTTCATCTGCTCCAGGTGAGAATTGTAGCTGAATGAATCAAAAAACATACAGGCAAATTTTTGTTGTGCCTTTTAGGAGTTCAGTGAAACTGTTTCTTCTGACATAGCTGTCTAAGAGCCTGTAGAAACTGAAAATTCGCAAATTCAGTTTACAAAAAGCACACCCTCTTCTGTAGTTAGCATGTACTATGGAGATTTTATTTTTTCTCCCTTTTTTTTTTTCTTTTAAAAATGCTTATTTGGGGCTTTTTTGCTTTGTTTTCTTTTGTTTGGTGTTTCTTTTGTGAAAGTGTATGCTGCTTAGGTGTCTGGATTGAAAGGTTAGCTGCTAACTGCTGTTGGATTGATCTGGCAGCATAGATGTTGGGCTCCATTCTAAGGTCTTTGGAGCTCAAGAAGCTCGTTCAGTGCATCAATCAGTGATTGATTTCATTAAACATTACTGACAATATAACTGAACTGTTATATTTTCTTTAAAAATAAGGAAGCTGATGATTGTCCTGTCTTACTATGTAGGCTTCAAATTTTCTAACTGTCTTTTGTTTCTAGTGAGGAATGTGACACTTTAATGTATCATCATTGCAAGACAAGTAAAAATAGGGATGTCCTACATGGCATGGGGTTTTTTAAAATGTTGGGGTTTAGATCAAAAGAAGAACTTGTCATATGTGCTTTCTCCCTAGGCACAGTCGTGGGCGCTATTACAAATATGGTACTAGACACCTCATGATAAGAAAGACCAATACAAACCCCTTCACCTATGTAATAAATTACAAAATATGAACTGTCAGTAAACTCTAGATTAAAAAAAAATACAAAACTACAAAGTGAGAGTGGGTGTATTTCTGTAACCATATTCCAAGCTGAAAACTCTTAATAAAATTACTCCGGGATTTTAAGATACAGTATATTACTTACATACACCTTGCATGTTTGGGAAAATCTGCATTGCAAATAGGTGAATTTGGAATTCTGGAGACGTTTCAGTAAACAGACTTAACTTAGGTGAGCCTAATTGGATTATAATAATGTTTATTGGAATATAATATGTTGGATTACAATAATGTTTATGATCCTATATTGGATTATAATAATGTTTATGATAAACCGGCATTAGTTTCTGTTCTCTTGAAATTCTTATTACTGAAGAGCAGCTAATGGAGAGATCCTCATAGTCACCTAATCTTTATTCGTGTTTCTTTTGAAACACACTGTGCTGAGCATAAATGTCAGACTTTTCTAATTGGAAATTACTGAAATTCAGTTAAATATGCAGTTACAGTCAGAAGAACAAGATGTACTTTCCTCTTTCTGGAATCCTATCCTCTTTTTATGAAAGAGCATAGTTTGTAGCAGAAATAACTGAATACTACTGTCTCCTGTCTTTTCAAAATAAAATTCTTAACACAGTGATTAACTTCTTGCACAACAAATATAAAATTAGTGGGACCATAGCAAATGGAGGTAGCTGGACTGGTCTCCTTGTACTGTACAGCTGGGATGAGCTGTCTAGGCTTTTAACCAAACTTTTTCATCCCACATTTTTTCTGTTATTCCTGTGAGAGAAATCAGTTGAAAGCAAACTGAAGCAGTTTGCCAAAGAAAGTGTCATAATGATGAAACCTCATGAAAGAAATAGTTCAGAATGGGTTTATATTTTGTTCTGTCTCAAAGGAGTATTTTAGGAATAAAAGAGATGCTTTTCTGTGAGAAATTGCAAGCATCTGGCATTTTTAAGAGCCAAATAGTATTTTCAAGATTAGTTTTCTGTCTCAGCATTATCATGAAGTAATATTTTTGAAATTTTGCTGATATTTTAAATATTAATTAGGCACATATGATTCTGTTTAGACATTCTTGGTACACTGAATTACAGAAATTACATTTTATGAATTGGAGTACTCTGATAAATAGAGACAAGTCAAGGTCTGCTTCTGGCAAAATGTTACAAAAGTATTTATGAATATTCAAAAATAACATAACTTTACTAGTGCTGGTGACTTTCCCATGTTCCATCTCAAATGTTCCTTTATTTCATCACTCAGTATTCTTATTTCAAGTTTAACTTACAATGATGAGGTAGAACTAGTTATAGAAAAAGGTGCTAGAGTTAATATTGGAAAGCTACAAGCTCCTGGAGAAAGAGTCCTTGTTGTATTTCCAGATAATACTCTCCCTGGAGTACATGGCTTTGAAATTACTGTACAGTAAAGAGCACTATCTAGATTCCCAAGCATTACTAAAATTTTTCAGTCCTATATCTGGATTCAGGAAAAGAGGTGGCCGTTGCAGCAGCAAGATGAAGTGCAGAATCTAAAGGAGAATCACAGAATCACAGAATCAGCTAGGTTGGAAAAGACCTTAAAGATCATCTAGTCCAACCTATGAACTAACACTTCCTCATCAACTAAACCATGGCTCTGAGTGCCATGTCCAGTCTGTTTTTAAGCACCTCCAGGGACAGTGATTCCTCCACCTCCCTGGGCAGATGATTCCAGTGCCCAATCACTCTCTCTATAAAGAATTTTTTTTCTTACGTCTAACCTAACCTTCCCTTGGTGCAGCTTAAGACTGTGTCCTCTCATTCCGTCAGTTGTTATCTGGGAGAAGAGACTGATCTCCAGCTGGCTACAACCTCCTTTCGTGTAGTTGTAGAGAGTGATAAGGTCCCCCTTGAGTCTCCTTTTCTCCAGGCTCAACAACCTCAGCTCCCTCAGCCATTCTTCACAGGACTTGTGTTCCAAGCCTTGTTGCCCTCCTTTGGACACGTTCAAGTGTCTCAATGTCCTTCCTAAACTGAAGGGCCTGGAACTGGACACAGCACTCAAGGTGCAGCCTCACCAGTGTAGAGACCCACAGCTGGACTGAAAGTCTCACAGATATCGATTTGGACACAATCACTGTGTAGCCTTGAGAAATCAGTTTGTACCCATGAGAATTCTAGTATCAACAGAAGCAAGAAACCAAAACAACAGAAGAAGAATGCATAGCTGTTCATGGGAAGCTATTTATGGGTTTAGAATGGGTTTTAGTTGTAGGTAACCAATAATTCGTAATGTAGTAACTTAGTAGCCAATGGACATGCAGCATGAGTGCCAAGAAAGTGTATAAAAAAGGCTTTGTAGAATTAAAGATGCTTTTTGCCCGGAGCAGCTGGTGTATGTGTGTGTGTGTTGTGATCGCCTCAACAGTGACAAACCAGTGCTGATTACAGAGGAAGAACGACTTCTCTGCTCCTGCTGGCTGTACTATTCCTGATACAGGCCAGGTGCCATTGGCCTTCTTGGCCACCAGGACACACTGCTGGCTCATGTTCAATTGGCTGTTGACCAGCACTCCCATCTCCCTTTCTACCTGGCCATTGTCCACCCACTCTTCCCCAACTGTGGGGGGCTGTTGCGGCCAAAGTGCAGGACTTGGCACTTGGACTTGTTAAACCTCACGTTGTTGGACTTGGTCCANAAGTGGCTCAGCAGTTCTCTGACTGCTTCCTCCTGGATAACAGGGGGACCATCCTGCTCCCTGACACCCTCTACAAGCCCAGGAGGTCAGTTGTCCTGAGGACAACCTGTCTTTCTGTTGAAAACTGAGGCAAAGAAGGTGTTAAGTACCTCTGCCTTTTCCTCATCTTTAGTTACTAAATTCCCTCCCACATCTAATAGAGAATGGAGGTTGTCCTCACCCTTCCTTTTGCCATTAATGTATTTATAAAAATATTTTTATTGTCCTTCACAGATGTTGCCAATTTGAGTTCTAACTGCGCTTTTGCCTCTCTAATTTTTTTTCTACATGCCCTAGCAACCCCCTTAAACATTTCCTGAAATATCTGACCCTCCTTCCAAAGGTGATACACCCTCTTTTTTTTTTTCCTTAGTTCCTTCAAAAGCTCCTAGCCCATCCATTTCCTCATCAACTCATCTTTCAGCACATAGGAACAGTCTGTTCCTGTGCCTTCAATATTTCTGTTTTGAAGCAAGCCCATCCTTCCTGGACTCCTTTGATTTTAAGGGCTGCTTCCCAAGGAACTCTCCGAATGAGTCTCTTGAATGGGCCAAAGTCTGCCGTACAGAAGTCCAGTGTGAAAGTTTTATTGATGCCCCTCCTTGTTTCACCAAATATTGAAAACTCAATAATTTCATGATCACTGTGCCCCAGACAGCCTCCAACCACCACATCTCCCACCAGCCCATCTCTGTTTGCAAACGGCAGGTCTAGAGTAGACCCGCCCCTGGTGGGCTCACTCACCAGCGGTGACAAGAAGTTGTCCTCCACACACTCTAAGAACCTCCTAGACTGCCTCTTCTCTGCTGTGTTGCATTCCCAGCAGATGTCTGGTAAGTTAAAGTCACCTACAAGAACAAGGGCTGGTGATCTTGAAACATCCTCCAGCTGCTTGTAGAATAAGTTATCCACCTCTTCTTCCTGGTTGGGTGGTCTGTAACAGACTCCCACCAGGATGTCAGGCTTATTGGCCTTCCCCCTGATTCTTACCCATAGGCACTCGACTTTGTTGTCATTAATATCAATTTCCATGGCATCAAGAACCTCTCTAATATAAAGAGTTATCCCTCCACCTCTTCTCCCTCTCCTGTCTCTTCTGAAGAGCTTATAGCCATCCGTTGCAGCGTTCCAGTCATGCGAGCAGTCACACCGCGTTTCCATGATGGTGACTGTGCCATAGCTTTCCTGCTGTACCATGGCTTCCAGCTCCTCTCGTTTGTTACCCATGCTGCATGCATTAGTGTACATGCACTTCAGCTGGGCTGCTGATTTCATCCCTGACTCTGGCTTACCACCCTTGGGCTTGCTTCTGGAGAGCCCAGTTGCATCCCCTTCTCCCTTCGAACCTAGTTTAAAACCCTTTCAGTGAGTTCCACCAGTTCATGGGCTAAAATCCTTTTGACTTTAACAGATAGATAGAGCCTGTCTGGCTACAGCAGGCCAGGTGCTGTGAAAATTGCCCCGTGATTCCCCCGTGAAACCAAAATTCATACCCCCACAAGCCTGCAGCAGTGAAGTTGAAAGAGAGCCTGGAGTCTCACTGCAGCCCTTACCAAGGGGAAATGGGTGGCATGGGAGGCAGAGGTGCACCCATGCTGTTCTGCGCTGGTTCTGGAGCAAGGTCTATGAAGTCAAAGACCAAATTTTTCCTACTATTACAGTGAGCCATGTGCCAGCCTTGGTGTTTGTGGGCTGGTACAGTTCAATACTTCAAGTAGTTGGAGCAAATAGGAAACTGTCTGACTTGAGCCAGACAGTGAGCTTTTCAAACTTGAATAAATATTGGATGCTTTATAGAGAATAATTCAGCCTTGCAGATTTTGAAATGAAAGTGTTCTATAAATTAGAAATAATGGGACAAGCAAGATGTATCAGAATATTTTTAACAGCTTTCTCAAATTTGGCATTAGTATCTTGAAAACAAGTATTTGGGACTACTGTTTATAAATAGCCAGGGTCTGAAAAATGTCTCTAAATGGTTTGGCATCCTCAGAAAAGCATTCATACTTCAGTAATCACTCTCAGACATGGAAGACTCAATATACACTTAAATTTTCTCAGTATCTCTGGCATTCATCCATCAGAAGAAAACAGCCTCCCACTCACCTCTAGTGTCTGCTCTGAATTGTAAAAGGCTCATCTGTATACCACAGACCTGTATTTATGCTTCTCTGACAATATTGGAAATAGTTTGTGTTCTCTGGGAGCTGGAGGATGATTAGGAGCAATGTTTAACTGGTGGGAAGAGCAAGGCAGGGTCAGGTGAAGCGTCCTGCATAGGGTAATGCATAGGAGGTCTCTGGAAGAACTTGAAATAAAATGTATCTGCCTTCACTCACAGATCTCTGTGGCATTTGAAACATTACAGACTAATGTGACTGACAGTTAAAATAATCTGCTCATTTGCAGGTGAGCATTGCAGGAGAAAATAAGTATTGCATCAGTCCGATTGGTTTGAAATTTAACAAATTTTCATCATATTTCTGAGCAGCCCCTGACCTCTCTAAGGCTTCCAGACTCACTCTTCTATTTCCAATTTTCAAATTTCTATTGAAAGCAGCCTAGATTTTTATTATGAATGCAAAATTCTGGGTATTGAGGACAGCCTTTAGAATGTTTCCTCCTTTATGAATTTCATGGACAATATTTCTGACTGTACTTCCTGAAAAAAGATACGGCTTGTTTGATTAAAGTTCATGAAGGAATTAAAAAAAACCTGCAGTGATATATCACTTCCCAAAAAAAAAAAAAAAAAAAGCAAATCAGAATGAAGTAAACTGAGTGAAATAAATTCTTGACTCTGTCTGAAAGGGATTGAGAATAAAACTTAGGGGATGGATGCTGTACAGGAGAGCAGATTCTGGTTGGAGGTACTTTTGTTCCTATCTGTTCAAGTTTTGGTACCACTGAAGTGCCCTTCAGACTAAACAGAGCAGGATCAAGACACAGTTCCCTGTTAAAAAGACTTTTCTTTAAGTTTGCTGGCTGAACAGCAAAGAAGTCATCACAAGATGAGTAGCTGGCCTGTTAATCACAGCATCACTGGAGTGTGTATATTGAGTTTTGCAAGATGTTAATGATCTGCCATTTTTTATGATGATAAATGAAAACCTTCTGGATGTAGAGCTTATCTGAAGAGTGAGTCTCTGAAGAAAAGCATCATGTCAGTGTTTCACATTTATTCTCTTTCACTGGCTCCCAGACAAAAACCTACTGAATTACAAAAAGACATTGTGTTTTAACTGTGAGCTTCACCTGACCCTAGGAGTCAATCCCCAGACTTTTAGCACTATGGATTAATCAATATGACAAGAACTGTGGAAGAAGCATTGGTAATTCTGATAATCACGTTGTGGTTTGTGAACAGTACTCCACAATTCAGTGCCCTTACCCAGTCTCTCTGAAGCATGTGGTGCTTCCCCTACCCCCTCCAACTGGAGGCACAAAAGGCAAAGATCATGGGCTGAGATAAGAACAATTTACTTTAAACAGCAATCAGATAAGAAAATTAACAGTAAAAGCAACAACATTAATAACAAAGGGTATAAGAAAATAAATTTTTCACATGGACAAACATTCCCAATAATAGACAACACCAGACAGCTCCTTCCACCATATTTTCTTGACCACAAGGAACCCTTTCTCCACGGAAAGGAGTCCCTTCCCCTTACCTTCTGAAATGTCATGAGGTGGTATAAAGTAACCTGTATGTCCTAGCCATGCTCCCTCTCAGCTACAGCAAAAATGAACCCCACCCAGGCTGGAACCAGGACATCATGCTAGAAAGAAAAGAGCCCAGGTTAGTCTTCTTCAGCCAACCTGGCTGGGCAGAGAAGATAGCAGGAAGAGCTCATTTGCTATTTTTTGTAAAGCAATTATAGCAGGAGTGAGTATATATATATGTAGTCTTCTATCTGTTTACAAATTGTTTGCAATTTATGTTTTTGGTGGGTTTTTTGGGTTTTTGTTGTTGTTGTTTTGTTGGTTTTTTGTTTGTTTGCTTGTTTGCTTTTCAGAAAAAAAATCACTGTGAAGTAATTTGTGAAATAATTTGACCAGTTCTTGGTGTCTTGACATAATAGTAGAGTGAGTTTTTTGCAGAGAAAATTCCTTTGCACCTAGTTGAGATGTCCTTTTTGTAAGCATATGTACAATTTGATATAAAATGCTTCAGAGCAGCAGCTGAGGTGATCCTGATCCAGAAAAGCAGATGAGTATGTCTGACAGAGCTGGTGCTGGTAGTTAATACAGTGACTCGACCTGGAGCTGAAATGAGTCATTCTGTTGACCAAAAGTCTATGAGAAAATTTTATAATGCTATTTGCAGCTGAGGGAATGTTATCACATTGCATGGAAAACAGATAAGTGGATATTAGGCACTTAGGTTGGAGTCTTGTCAACACTGTGTAATGTACTGGGTAACAGTTTGCGGCTACTTTTCAACAGACGACCACACAGTTGGGGTTTTTTGGGAGTTCCCCTTCTGGTTTTTTTCTGTTTCTTTTAAAAGAATTTTCCCCATACTGTTGCCGGGGCAACAAATTGCTGGGTGCTTAAGAAAAACAAAAGACCTGGCCACAGAGGGCAAGGGGTGGGTACAGCCGGGACTGCTGGTGCTGGCCGTGCTCGGAAGGAGTTCGTCAGAACTGGAGGTTTTTCAGCTTTTCGGCTGCTTTCCTTCTACCTGAGAAACCTGGGATTCCCGAGCCCACCTTTCCCTGCTCGCTGGGAGTCGGGCTGTGGCTGCCCTGCCTCCGTCGCCGCTTGGATCCTTTGCTACTCTGTAGCCCCTGCACACCCTTTTGCCGGCTGAGACCTCCCGGGATTCCTGCTGCAGCTACGGAGTCTGACGCATCTCGCCTGTTACCTGGGGTTTGTGCTCGCCTCTGCTGTTCCAGCCTGCTGTTCCCGAGGGTCCGGCCGGACACCAGGATCAGCTGCCCAGGGTGTTTTTGTGGAGCTTTTCATCCATTCCCCCTCCCCGGGACCCCAGGCCTGCCGGCTGTGAGTGGAACTGCACCAGAGGGGAAGTGCCTGCAGCCGAGAGAGACTGGCACTGGGTCTGTGGTTCTGTTTGCTGTTACTGCCAGAGTTACTGTTGCTTGTTTGCGTTGTTATATAAATTAGTTAAGAACTGTTATTCCTAACCCTCATATCTTTGCCTGAAAGCCCCTTAATTTCAAAATGATAATAATTCGGAGGGAAGGGGGTTGCATTTTCCATTTCACGGGAGGCTCCTGCCTTCCTGGACAGACACCTGTCTTCCAAACCAAGACACAGAGCCTTGCTACGCTTTTGAACCATTAACTTGTTTCAAAAACCAGTGATTAGAGGTGTCACCGAAAACCAGGAAATAAACTCTCTGACCAATTTGTTAGGTTAGAAGGCCTACATTGCTTTATTCAGTGCACTGGGTATATGGGGAATCGCTCCACAAAAATGCACACCCATCAGCCTAATAGGCCAGGGTGTATTCATCAAACAAATACATATTCACTACATATCTATTACATTTCCTGAATACATGCAGACATGCTAATTATTTCCATGGACTTATTTGAATATGAGTAGGGGTCTTTTGAGGTTCTTTGGTGGTCATTTGAGGACATCCCATTTTCCAAATTTCCCTTTTATGGTTCCACATCTTCTAATGAACTTTCTCTCCTGGAGTGTATCTCAAATATGTGGTCAGGTCATGAAGCACTTCTCTTAACATTCTTTGCTCCGGCACTATATCTTTGTTCTCAAAATTAAGACATCTACTAGTACATATTAATCATTGTTATAGGTAAATAAGGAAGCATTAGCTTGCACAAGACTATCAGTCACAGATGTGAAAATGACTAGGTATATTTCTTTCCAGTTGTCAAGATCAAGATGTCACTAAAAGAAGTCAAGATGTCACTAAAATCTTTCTTTCTACTGTTTTGTGTATTTAATGAATGAAAAGGTTTTAGAATTACAGTAGTTCTGAAAAGCATATAACAGAATTTTCCCCTTAATCAGAAAAAGTCTGCAATGCTTTGACAGTCCCTATATCTGAAACTTATTGCAGAATTTTAATATAGTGTCAGTTGTGACACTGAAATGCAAAACAGTTGTGCTGTCATGATCCTGTGGCTGACACAGGTATAGTTCAGTGAGTTTACTGGAATCAAGTGGTGTGTAGGAGGACATCTAATCAGATCCAATGGAAAACACTGGAAACTACTAAGTATGGTTTAGGTTGGACCAGGTAAGTGCTTTTGAAGGGAATGTCATATTTGTCCTTATCGCTGTGCTGTGGTCTGTATCTCAGGGCACCCCTTGTATGCCCCTGCAACAAATGGGCCATCTGTACCAGGCCGTAGCTCAGCTGAGTCAATTCCCTAAAACATAAACATTGTGGATGCAGTCCTCTCATCAGCCTGGTGTCTCTTAGCATGCAGTTATAGACTTGGCTGGCCAAGGGGAGTGACATGGTTCCACAAGACATTGTGATGCATAGGAAAGAAACCCATGCCAGATTACTTCTGTAGAGTATGCCTTTTATAAGAAAAAACAGTGTTGTCTATACTTGTCTGACACAAAATGTGATGTTTCTGCTTTCACCGAAATGGGCCACAAGTATCAACATCCTATACCAGTGGAAAATACCAAATAACTTCTTTTTAGAAGCAAAATTGTTTGGAGTTAGAGTTCCTTATAAAATATGAATATTGCATATTTAAAACAAACAAAAAAACCACAAACAAAACCCCCAAAGAATAAGAATTTACCACAGGAGGGAAGCTTTGATTTATGGGAGGGGGTATGTTGGGGGGCTTTTTTGGGGGGTTTTGTTTGTTTTGATTTTGTTTTCTTTGGGGGCAGGAGTTTAGTGGGGTTTTTTAAACATTAATATTCTTAATGTAAAAAAAATTAACTGCTTTAATTACTCTAACTAAAATAAGGAGTAGATATATACTTTAAATAGCAAATGAAACCAATTCCTTATTTTAAGATAGATTAGATAGTTAAAGTGTGTAGTAAAGTCTCTAGGAGTTCTGCATCTGCTTAACTTAAAAGAATTAAGGGAATTAACTTAATTGAGTCCATAATCACCAATGCAAGGAGTCTATATTAATCATAAGGCAACTACTTTAGGCACTAAATCCCTACTTGATGATGCTTTGATCCACAGTAAATGTTGATGTAGATACTCATTGTCAAATCCTGAGAAAAATATTAACTAGCTCATTGTTTATTAGCAAAGCTGGAATACTGCTGGGTTGCCTGTGAGCAAATGGCTTTAAACGGGTGTTGCATTTAAGGAATAAAGGATCAAAGTGATACCCACCATTAGAGACCCCTTTTCTCCTTCATATCATCTCTGAACACTCCACAACAGAAATACCCTTACTAGTGGGACTGGGATTCCATAAGATAACTTGAAAGGTTTCATCAAATGAGGAGTGACCCAGGGAGCTGGGGTTGTTTAGCCTGTAGAAAAAGATGCTCGGGGGGAATCTTAATGTTCTATACAACTCCCTGAAAGGAGGTTGTAGACAGGTGGGGGTCTTTTCTACCAGCTAGCAAAGTGATAAGGCAAGAGGAAATGGCTACAAGTTGCTCCAGGTGAGGTCTAGATGTTATTAAATATTTCTTCATGGAAAGAGTGGCCAGGCATTGAAACAGGCTGCCCAAGGGTGCTGTGGAATCATCTCTTGAACCCTTCCAAAAACCTGTAGATGTGCTGCTTATGGACATGGTTTAGTTGTGGGTCTGGCAGTGTTAGGTTAATGGTTAGACTTGATGGTCTTAGCAGTCTTTTCCAACTTTAATGATTCTATGATCCTATCACGTTTAGAAAGGGAGCTTCTTGTATTTACCATACTGCTGTGTGTATTCCTTTCATTAGTTTCACTTAGTTGAAATAATGATCCCTATTCTTGCCTTCTTGTATTTGGACAAGCAGATTTATTTACAGATCTTACATTTTCAAGTCGTTTTTAAAGGTCTAATTTGCTGTTGTAGATTGTCTGCAATTCTTGCCACGTGTCATGCTTTCCTGGTGAGTCCAGGCTTCCTATGTTTTGTGCCCAAACATAAATTACCCTCAGAGTGAAGGAGCTACTATTACAGAAGATGTTACAGTAGCACACCTGGCATCTCTTTCCAAAGAGGCATCTCAGACAACCAGTTATTTATTTTACCAATCAAGGTGACAAAATGCAAAATGTAAAACATTTGAAAAAATCTCTCTGGCTGAAATAAAGTCCATCAGTTAATGGAAATACCAAGCTTAGAAAATGGCAAGGTAAGTCAGCAAAGGGCTTCTCTTATTCTCAGAGAAGATGTAATGTGACTTTGCCAGGAGGAGCAGATCAGATGGGATTCAAGCAGTGGAGAAAATCAGCTTAGTATATATAGAAAGCTATGAGTGACTTCAGAACAGAGATGCTGTCCTGCATAGCACGTCTGACAGTTAAAGTCATTTTTATTTAAGCAGCTAGATCTGGATGATGCTTCTCATTTCTGGGTAGCATGTCTCAAAATTTTTCTACCATTACTAACATCAAAGTATGTAAGCTGCTTTTTTCTTTCGTGCTGCCAGCTCTGAAGTTCTGCTTCTAAAGTATCTTCTTTTTCATCAAAATGGTAGAAACAGTTTTGGGGGAAAAGCCTCTATAAGGCAAAACGACTTTTAAAAATTGTAACATTTTAAATTAAATTAGAAATTAAATTAATTTAAATTAACTTTAAGGAATTAAGAATGTACTAAATAATTGGCATAAGAGAAAAGATGACAAAAAAAGAGAATCTAAATATGCGGCATAGAACTAGTGGCCTTTGCACACGAAATTTTAGACGTTTTCAATCATTTCATAAGGATCAAGAGAAAAGTGAGGGTTGACGTATCTGTGAAGAATTTTCGTAATAAATTGAAAAATGTACTCCTGCTCAGAAAGACTTTCTTCTTTTCTCATAAGAGGAATTTTCCTCTTGCTTATTAAAATTCCTTTGAATTTCAAAATCCCACACAGTCCTGGAAAAAATATTTGTCCTTGTCACCACTGGTAGACATAGTTCCTGTGGTAAGAAGATTGATTTTTATTCAGGGAACTGGAGTAGTAAAGACATCTGGGTTAATCCAAAGAGGGCATTAACTAGACTACTTAAAGATAATTTTTACTAATACAAGTATTGATTACCTGCTTTGCTAAACATGCTAATAAAAGGAAGTCTGTGAATTAGACATGTACTGTTACATGTTTAGTACCTATACTCCTGTGTGTTACTGAGATACAGCAGACTTGAGTATTTGCTATTTTGAGTTGTTATTTGTGGTATGGCACAGAACCACCAGGAGGTTCCGTCAAGGAGAGATGTTATGGATCTTCAAAATGTAAATTCCTGTGAAATGAAGCAAGTGTGACTGGATCTTTACCATTTTCTCCCCTGTTTTGGTCTTTGGGGAAGTCAACCAGAGAAGCTAATAGCAAAATCAAAGAAAAATTCCTCTGACAGATTCTTGGCTGCAGATAAGTATCTCTGCATACATTCACAGGCACATAGTTTACAGTTGTCCTAAGACTCTGAATTCCTCTCTTGTTTCCAGATATGTGAAACAGATATAAGTGGAGGATTTCTTCCTGTCTTTATTTCTGGCCTGCTGGGCAACTCTATGGAAACCACAACTGTTTATCCTCTTCTTCTATACAATCCTAGAATGGTTTGGCTTGAAAGGGACCTTAAAAACCATCTAGTTCTACCCCCCCAGCCACAGACAGGGACACCTTCCACCAGGTTGCTCAATGCTTATCCAACCTGGCCTTGAACACTTCCAGGGACAGGGGATCCAAAACTTCTCTGGGCAACCTGTGCCAGTATCACTGACAATCATGGGACTCTTTCTTTCTTCACATTGTACCCTGTGCATAGTGATGTGTCTGGGTAAAACTGGTGCAGGATTCCTGTGAATAACAAGATGCTTCAAGAAGTGTATATGCAATCCAAAGCATGGAGATGGTAGAGGAGGCTTTCTTGGGAGTCTTGAGGTTTATATCACTGAGATTTTGGAGTTGAGGTTAAGCATCTATAAGGAAGTCTGGAATGTATTCACGAATTTTTCAGCCAGTGAATTGTACTGGAGAGAAGACAGCAGGAATATGAAGAGAAAATGGAGGTTTACAGGTGTTAGGTCAGTGCTATGTAATCACTCGAGTGATGTACTGAAGAATCCTTCACTTTTCATATTCTTAACTTGTTTTAAAAAAAAAAAAGCTTGCTTATAAAGCTCTCTGTTTCAGCTGTTTGAGCCTGAGCATATACCACCAGAAACTTACAGTGATTTACTTGACGTAGTTAAATTTCATGTTAAGTACATTTTCCTTAGTTTTAGAAATAAAACCCCTCTATTCCCTTGCAAAAAAGTAAAGCTATGCTGAAAAGTTCAGTTTGCTTGCTTTTATATCAGGTGCACTAAACGTAGAGAGGCTCTGACACTGTTTCAGAAGAGGTGAGGAATTTTCCATATTAATACTGTAAGTGGGAAATGTGGGAGAATACATGCCAGAGCTCACTCCCTGCCTACCCCCACATGGCAAGGTATTTTCAAGCTATGTCTGAATCCCTTCCAGCTGATTTCAACGGCAAAAATTCCATTGACTTGAGGCGGGTGAAGGATGAGCCTCAATAATAACAAGTGCAGTAGTGAATGATAAATGCAGAAATGCAGTCTTGTTACATGGTATGAAATTACCTTTTGTGGATTTTCAAAATCAGCAGGGGTGGAAATGGTAGATACTGTTGCAGGTCATATGTTTCTCCTTGCTTTGGTAAAATTGCCTCTATTTGCCAAGTCATTAGTAGAGTAACCATTTATCCCACAAAGTGCCAAGGAAGAAGTCCATGTAGCAGACCCTCAAAACCGTGTTATGGTGAATACATTTTTGATGAGCTATCAGGCATGATAAAAGCTGTGGACATCTGTAGAAAGCAAACCAAACACACATCTTTCTGTCACTATAGAAGACCTTGCCTATGACAGAAGCCACTGGTTTGAGGGGATTTAATTTTGGGGAACTTGAGGTGTTTGGAAACTGGCTTGGGGTAGAGGGAACTGATAATTAGGCTCTTGCTTTTATTCTGGGAGACAGGGACTCAGTACTGAGAACAGCACTGGACACCAGCTTTTGGCTGGAACTTTTTTCCTGAAGTTTCAACTTACTGCAAAGAAAAATTTAATTATGGTAAGGTTGCCTTCAATGATTTTTTTTAAAATTTGAAAGCAAAAATTTATTGAATATATATAATACTTTTATTAAATATTCGAGACTTGAAACAGGAGTTTTTAATGTGGAAGAGATGCTGAAAACCCATTGAAGTGTATTATTCACATGTATATAGAATATATCCATATTTGTCACTATATTGCATCTTGGGATTTAAAAGTATTTCCATATGCAGATTATTTGTATCATGTAGAAAACTCAAGAAATCTTCATCAACTTCAGACTTTGGGGAACAGTTTAAGTGATATCACTGTAATGTGGTAGATGTGAAGAGAAAATTACTACTTTAACAGTTCTGTGACTACAGGTTTAGGAGGAGGGGAATTTGGAAAAGAAAAAATAAGTCCAGTTGAAGAAGCATGTTTGACTAGATATTGTTCCCCTATGAAAATTTAGTTCAGAAAATTTGGGTTGGAAGTTGAAATTGCATTTACTTTCTTGTTCTGATCCCTGCTTTTATTAGAGAAGGTTTTTATTTTAGTTAAATGGAATGAAACTTTTAGTGCCCAATGATATAGAACAGGAATATTGATTGAAAGGCCACTGTCATGGAAGTGTGTGATATCTCTGTGTACCTACAGGTTTGGATGCAGAAATCATTCCTCTGAAAAGAGCAGGCTGAAGAGATGAAAAATAGGTAATGTTGCAAAGCATCCCTAAGACTGAGAAGCTCTGGTGCTTTCTGCCCCCGGGATATCTGCAAGAACTGGTGGATGTAGAAATCAGGTCCCTGCTGAACTTCTGTGTGTCCCTGTCTGTGAAGTCTGTGTGTGGGCTGAGCCTGTCACCTGCTAGTAACAGAACTTACTTGAGTCTCTCAGTTGTAACAAATTGGTGAATTCACAGTGATCTAATAATAATTGGTTCTAAACTGAATCTTATGCAATTCAAGATCTGAACAAAAAGTGGATTTGAAACAACATTCAATGAATTCCAGACAAGGACAATTTTCAGCAAAAACCAAGAGTTACCTGCTCTGGTCCCCACATTCCTAGCTAAGGTGTCTGGTAGCAGGTGACAGGTATGAAAAGCTACTTGGTTAGAAGTTTTTATGGATATATAGTCAGCTATGAAAGCTTCTTTTAACCTTACACATCAAGTGTGATAAGTATGTTTTTACCTGTAACCAGGTAAATGTCCAAATATAGAATCACAGTATGGCTTGGGTTGGGAGGGACCTTTAAAGGTCTCTTAGTCTAATCCCCCCTGCCATGACCAGGGACATCTTCACCTACATCAAGTTGCTCAGAGCCCCATCCAACCTGATCTTGAATGTTTCCAGGGAAGGGGCATCCACCACCTCTCTGGGCCACCTCCCCTTTTTGTAAAATTTTTCTTTTTCCTATCTAGTCTGAAACTCTTTTCGTTTAAAACCATTGCCACTTCTCTTATTGCTACAGGCCGTACTAAATCATGCTTCTCCCAAAGTTGAGTGAAAACTGATACCGATGTCAGTGGGAGAGGAGCTATACTAACATGATGATTTCTGATACTGTGCTGAAAGTGTGGACCTGATGTTGTGTTCTCCATTCACATAGGCAGATTTTCCTCCTAAAGGCATCCCATACAACAGAGAAACACCCAAAGCTAAAACCTGAAGTGGAAGGTACATCTCATGACAGCTGAATACAGCCTTGTTAAGGCTGCTCAGGGACTGGTCAGTCAAGCCAGTCTTGTTGGTTTTCATTCACAGCATCTGCCTTAGTGTAGGAGGTGGTGAGGAAATACAAGAGAATAATCAGGATTATAAAGGGAATATGGAATCATTATTTTTTGTACAATTACATTTACTTCATGACAGTCCCCTGGAGGATGCTGTTTAGGCTTTTCATTGGTGTTGTAAATGTTCCAAAAAATACCATTTTGTGCAGAGATTAATTCTCAGGACTTGTCAGCTAAGAAATACTGAGTGAGATTAGTGAATTTCTTCCAATTTTGAAAAATTTCCAGATTTTTGGACATATACAAATTTGATTTTGAAATCGAGATTCTGAATTTAGTTTTTACCTGGGAAGTTTATAAATACACCTGCCAATAACTTCATTAAGCTACATCAAATCGTTTGGCAAAGTTATGAAATACAGTAGCCCATGGCACTGTCTGTCACCTGCAAAGTGGATTTTTGTTGCTCTTCTTCATTTTTCTGGGTTAAGCAAGTATTGGTGGGAATTGTGCCAAGAAAACATTTTTTAACAAAAATATGGTGTGAGTTTCTTGTACATTTTTCTTACTTTTTAATCTTTTGGAGGAAAGTTCCATCAGAAAATATTTTTTAAAACTATTATGGCACTTTCCAGTTTTGATTTCAATACTGTCATAATGGAAGGGAGAGACCTAAATGAAATTATGACAAAACCAAAAGATTGATCTGTAGCATCTTTTGCTACTCTATCATGTTGAATATTATTCCTGAAATTGAAATTTCCAAGATAAAACAACCTGGTAATGCAAAGAAAATTCCAGGTAATATTTCTTTAGAAATTTTGGTGGTAGAAGGGAGAATTGAATTTCATGTACTGATTTTTCAAGGCTTAGAGGGAGATATTAACTAATTCTTACTTAGCTACTTATTATTTCTCTGCACTAATTGTGTTGCTATTTCAACAGGATGTTGCTGATCTCAAAACAAAAGATTATTTTATTAAATAATTTATTTATTTTTTATTAGAAGCATGCTTAAATGACCCTGTGTAGTAGATACAGCTAAGTGAGGTCTTCCACCAGATCTGGTCTTTGACTCCTTTTTCTGTGTTGTACTCAAAGGCTAGATCTGGACAAGTGTTTCCCTGTCTTTTTCATAAAGGGCTTTTCCTAGGCATCACCTAAGGAAGGAGAGCTCAACAAAGCTTATAGGTATATTGTGTTGTTGCCTTCCAAAAAATCAGGATTCAATCAGAAGCATAGGAATTATTTTCTTGGTTTTAGGAAAAATAAATTAGGGAAAAATCAGGTTTTCATTTACCACATACAGGTATTTTGGAAAAAAAAATTGTTAAATTTTTAGAAAAAAATTCTACTAGTTCAAGGAAATATTTTATTGAATTCCAAAATGCTATTAATTCTATTTGGCTATTACAAACAAAATTGGGGTTTTTTTCTGAAACTACAGCCAGATTTGAATTTTCATCACAAAAATGCTGAAGTGCTGAAAATTCTGTGTCATGAATGGAGTCTAGTTTGTTCTCCAAAGATAAATAGTCAGCTGAGTTAAATCCCACACAAAATCAAAAATGCTGCAAACCTGAATCCACATACTTGTGAAAAAATTGCATTCAGCTTTAATTTTCATAAAGCGTGGCAGTGAGTTATGCATATATTGTTATGCATAAATTCCAAGTATAAAGTAGTGTACTGAATGGGATTTAAATTCTAATGAGAGAAACAGGGAAGACAAAGAAGAGATGCTACAGGCCTGGTTTTTAGCCTGTGAGTATGTTACCAAAATTAGGTGCATTAGATCTATTCTTGGTAAACTTCAACCCCTCCATCTAGATGATTCTTGCAATTCTCAGGATTTTTTCAATAGCTTTGTAATATTTCAAGAGTTTAATGTAAAAGAAGCTGTTATTTGCCTGTTAAGTTATGCAGTATGTGTGAGTCTGTGCATCAGTTACTGAAATAAGTGGTTTGATTTCAGAAGTGTTCAGCATCTTTTGCACAGGGCATAAGACCTTTCCAGGCATATTGGAAATGCACAAAGAGAAATATTATTAATTAAGAAAAGTAGAATATTTCAGTCTTCACAGAAAAAATAATCCTTAATAAAAACCAGTTATGACTCCTTACATTTATGTATTCATTTTAATTTTTCATTCAAAATGGTTTTGGCAGGTTTGAAACTATTGTGTGAAAAATTATCATTGAGTTCCTGGAGAGGGAAAAAAGTAGTTTGAAATCCAAAGATACTGTAACCTCACCACACAGGCATTAATGTGTCTGGAGCTCCTTGACAATGTCTTTGAGGTCTTGGTGGCTCTGGAGACACTACTTCCCTGATCAGCAATGGAGCAATAATTCTTTGTTGTTTTGGCAAATACATATGCATCTCATGCAGTCTTTTTTTTAAAATAGAGTATTTTATTTCTATTGGTAATCACGTGCTAGTGTATCAGACACTATAAAGCCAAGGCGGTAGATTCACTGGAGTGTATCTGTCTACAGAAGTGAGTGCTGAGTTGCATTAGAGAACACTGCAGCTCTTTTATTTCCTTTTTAAAATTTGTGTATCTTTGTTATAACACTCTGGATTGTACAAATCTCAGCACCCATTATTAGAATTCTGCTTAGCCTGTTTCCTCACTTAGAGAGCTTTTTTCCTGGTATTACACCCTAACGCAAGGAAACAGAAAAATAACAATGTATTTTCAAGACTTACTCACAGCTTCAGAGATGCTAAATCAAATGACTGGAATCAAGCCAGAAAGTTTTGATTTTGGGCAAATATTTGCAGTTTCGCAACTCCATTGCCTTTTCTGTGGGGTCTTGTTGGTTTTCCTGTGGTTGTATTTAGTAAGTGATTGCAGATGTCTTTTAGACAGTGGAAAGGAGAAAATGAAAACTTTTATGTAGAATTACATTAAAACTTCCAAGGTGTAAATATACTTATTTAAGAGACTTGCACCATGAAGAGATTTATTGCATTAAGCGTGCAATTCTGATTAAAATATGTTAGTCACTTGTTACCTGTTTGTTCATATTCACTTACTGTCCTTTGTTTCTTTTTAAAAATTTATTTATTTTAAAATCTTTTAAACAGAATCTATGTTATTGTTCTAGAGCCATGGCGAAGTTATGACATTGTCACACCCTGCCACTCCTAAACACTAACATATTACTTATTTTTTCTGATTTATTTAAAAATTTGGTATTTCTCATTGCTGGTGTGGTATTTAAGTCCATTTAAAATGGTCGCTGTAGGATATCCAAATTCGTTTGGTCTTACCTGTGTTTCTTTTCTCATGGATTGAAACTTTGGTTGGAGTAAGATTTGTGGGTTGTTTTTTTTTTATTTATGGAAAACTTGTATTGGTTAATTTTGTTTAGAATTGGAAGGGTAAATGAAGGAAAAAAAGTCCCAAAATACTTCCCTCATCAGGTAGTCAGGGGGATGGAGCACACCATATGGTGGTAAGTGACTCAGTGTATTGGTGTGAGTGAGGTTTCACTTGCCTCTGAGTGAGGTTTCATTTGCCTCTATGTGAAATCTCTGCAATATTTAATGCCATACTATATAGAGCCCTGGAAGCATCAGGATACAAATGAAAAGTTGTTCTTCATGTAGGTAACAGGGTAATATCTCTACAGTGCATCAGGTCATGTGAAATTTGTGCTGCATGTGCCAAAAATATCTCTTCATAAAAGTGAATAAATTCCAAAACAGTCTGGTCTTTTTTTATGGGACAGACGTGCAGTGGTGATCAACATGCACAGAACAGATTTCACTGGAAAAAATCAACAGCAGACAGTTCCTTTTTGAAGTGGAAAAAGTGCAAGGCCATCACAATATTCTGCTTATTGTTTTAGACAAGGCTCTAAGACAGAGTGACTCCAAGGACACAAGGACCTGGATTTCTCTGGGTCCCAGGTGCCACTGCATCTGGGATGATGAACAATGTACAGTGGAGGCAAAGGAGCCAAAACCCTGTGTCTATTTCTTTTAATGAAACGTAAGTTGGAGCTCATTAATGTTTTTACTGCTTGAATTAAGTAAGCAAACTGCTTATTTATCCCTTCCTAATTAGATTTATGAAACGGTCCTCTCAACAGCAATGAATGAAGGAATAAACAGAATATAAGAAAGGGAAACAGATGGTTCACAGATATCTTTTGTAGAGCTGCAGAGGCAGTATAAGAGACTGCTGAGAGCTAATCAGTGCCACGAAAGCTGGGCCAATCTGATCTGTTCATATCTTATCAGAAGGGGACAG
This sequence comes from Ifrita kowaldi, assembly GCA_013398055.1. Lineage (NCBI taxonomy): Eukaryota > Metazoa > Chordata > Aves > Passeriformes > Cinclosomatidae > Ifrita > Ifrita kowaldi. Next base: position 63,784 of record VZRS01009905.1, on the reverse strand, counting down.
GAAAGGGGATTATTGATATTGCTTTTCTTGGGTTTGGGATATGAATTCTGAAATGTTTACTTCTGGTGCTGTGGAACCCAGTACCATATCATCCATTTCATCTTTCGGAAGGAGCAGTCAGACAGATGGGAAACAAGCATGTCCTTGTCCTTTTCTGACAGATAAATGGGAAAAATCACCTCCTTTACAGGAAGTTTTCACCTTTAACATATAGTTTTCACCTGTCTGGGATTTTGTTTATTTGTTGGGTTTTTTGTCTTTTATAATTTTGTTTCCCTTTTTTTAAAGGTGTGTCATTATGTCCCATGGGACAAAACCAAGAGGGCAGGAGAGAATTTTGCTTTGGGCCAGGAGGAACAAGTCCCTGGCCCTGTTGCAGTTTTGGTGTAGCAACCCTATTGCCATATGAATCCAACTGCTACAAGAGTTGTTGTTTTGTCCTTGAAAATACTGATTGGACCAAAAACTCTTTCCACTTGAGTCTGAATTTATTACCTTCATTCTTCATTGTTTTTGTTTGCAAACAGAACAGTGAAAAAGAAGGCATGCCCCATATTTTTTTTCTCCTTAAAAGAAATAGGATATAAGATGCCATAGCCATTTCCTCAGATATTGAGCTACAAAGCATTTACATAAAAATGTTATTTCTGCTGTTACATTAGCTCAGCACTCTCAAAATCAAAATTTCAAATATGAAGTCATATTCTTTCTTGTTATTTTCTGAATTTGAATGTATTTATTCCACAAGGATCTTGCTTTTATTGGGTTTTATATGAATCTATAGTTTTAGAATCTTTAGTTGCTATAGCATTCTCCCTCTGACTGTTGATAGAGCTTTAAATTAAACTGAAGATTTTTTGTAGATGATTCTGACATTTATATTTTTGCATTTTACAGCTCATTAAGTGTGGGAATGAAAGCTGCAATTCACAAATATATTTACAACCGTATAAATGAGGATGTGCATTAAAGTGCAGGGCTTAGAAAACTTAAGTAACAAACATTACTTATACCTTGACAAAGCAAAAAAGCACAATTAAGCATAAATGTGCTTAATGTGTGTGTGATGTGATTGTCATCATGAGAGGAATGTTCGCACGGAATAATGAAGCAGCATTTAAGCAGTTTTTCTAGAGGGAGTTGCAAGGGACTAATGGATGCCAGTACAAGCCTTGAAAACAATTTGACTTACAGGTTTTCAGCTTTTTTTCCCTCCTTTACGGATTTAGAAAAATAGTGACTGTAATAATTGTTGGTTTTAATGCAGACTCAGAAATAATCATCCTTATCTGTGTTATCACAGAGCTTCCTTTGTTTGAAAAACTAAAATTAAAAAATATTTCCTCTTGAGGTTCCTGAAGCTGCCTTTTCTCATCAGGGAAGCAATTCAACTTACTGAAATGCAAGTGAAGTTCATGGCTAATTTGGTTTTCATAGTAAGGACATTTCTACTGACATTGGTGCTACAGGGAAGTTTGACAATTAAATCCACTTTAACTTTTTTTCAGAGAGATATATTCTGCTTGTGTCTATGATTATGTATTAAAAACCAAATTAAGTTATGCAATAAGTATAATTTGGGGGGAGACTTTTTAATGATTTTGCTTTAGGGATATTGGTCATACTGTAGACTCATTCACAAAAAGTACAAGAGACAGGAAAAGAATGTCTTGGTAACTTAAGAAGAAAGGTCTTTGAGGCATAACTCAGCATTTTGTAGGATTGCAATGGGACAGGAATTTCCTGCAATTTTCTTCTCAAAGGAGTAAAATTGCAGTCCCAGGTTCTTGTGTCAATACCTCCAAGGAAACACAGTGGAAATGGCCAAGTACAGAATTCTTCCAGGAATAGGATGTCCAAAGATGTGATTGAATTTTTCCTCTCTAGGTTAGTGAAAAAAAGAATAATTTTCAACATCTTGTTTGGAAGGGAACTAGATTATGCCTTTTATTTAATTCATAAGAAAAGCCTAGAAGATTATGTTTTCTGAAATGCTTGAGCTAACCGGTATTTTTGGTAAAGACATTAGATGGTTTGTGAACAAATTGCTCTGGAAGGCTTTGTTCCCAGCTGCAAGCTCTGGAACACCTATTTTTGGTGTTCCTGGAAGATTCTCTGGAATTCTAAAAGCCTGAAGGAAAAAAATAATGAAAAGAAAACTTAGTTTTTAACCTTACATTTCCCAAAAGGCCTTGTCAGTGATCTTTAGTTTGCTGTTGGAAGAGAACCTGTTTGTATTCAGGAGTATTTCCGCAGCTACTTATGGCCATAGAGTCCATAGACACAGAGAAAAATGGATTTGTGAGTCATGAGAAGTGAGGGTTCAGTCAATGGCTCTAAACTGTCATTGAATAGTGTGTATTTATTTGCACATTTATTTATGAATTTCTCTAGATTTTTCAGCTCTTAAATTTTCATGATGACTTATACGAAATAAGACACTGTAACAGCATTTATAGTTATGTCACTCTACAGGCATATTTCAGGATTCTGACAGCAACTGTGATTTTTCGTATTTCAGCAGTAGAGAATAGCACATCCCTAATAAAGCGAGGGATTGGCTTATGCTGTTTGGATTCTGTCTTGGGGTGACTCCATCATGTATATCCCCTATCACAGCTTTATGCCAAACAATTAATTTTGTGCCTTTTCTGTGCCTTTAAACTGAGCTTGAGAGGGAAGAAAAAAAAAGGAGCAAGCGAACTTTTCAAAGCAGTGTCTCAAGGACACGGGATATTGGATTAACTGAAATTTCTGAGATACAAGTGTGTGCTATGTTTGTTACCAGCAGAATTCTGAAAAAGGGCCAAGTCAGACTGTTTCTCTCACCTTTAACTGAGAAGGCTGCGAGTGTGGGTGTTCACAGCAGGGGAAGAAGAATCTGCCACAGAAATCTCTGCAGTGCGTGATAAAGCTGCAGGCACAAATTAGGCCACAGATGACTAAGCCCGGAGTTCTTTTTCTGTCACCCCCTGTGCTTGCATCCACCCTTGCATTGCCAGTGGCTTCCTGCAGTTCATCATAGTGGATCTGTATGAAGATGTTTTCTTAAGGAAAGTGCTGATGTGCTTGAAAGACTTCTAAGTGTTTGCCAGCCCTTCCCTCTCCCAGTATATGGATCCCTGTCTCTGTTTTCACAAGGAGGTTGAAATTTGTGTGACTGCTAGTCTGCAGGATGCCACCTTTCTGTGTGAAAAACAGTTCATGTCATACACAGTAGCTCATTAAAAAAACCAACCAAACACACAACCAGAAAGTAAGACAAGGGAAAACAATAATCTAAAGCTCTTTTCCATCTGTTCTTTCTGCTGCCTTCCATGGCCTGGCTTAGCACAATAAAACATGCATTAAAAACAGACAGGTGCATCCCAGATAACTTTGAAAAGCATTACCTTCAGAGGCAATTTTTCTACATTCTCACTATGTTTCTGCTTATTTTTATATTTGTCATTCTTCACAGTTTTTTGAAGAGCATTGCAAGCATTCCTCTGCCTGCTTTTTCTCACCTTGTACTTCTAATCTGTACTTGCAACATCCTATTTAATTGCAGTGAAACAATGCTGACTATCAGTCAGTGCAGTGTCACATTCAGGGCCATATTGTTGAAAGGCAATTTGCATATACAAATCATAGAATGATTAGGGTTGGAAGAGAAGGGTAAGTTGCACTAGAGAGAGCTTTTCATTAGTTGGTTACTGGAACTAGACTTTGATGTCAGGCCTTAACTTGCAGAGTCAGATCACTAAATTGAGATAAATACATTGTTAGTAAGACTTGTCATGTCAGCATATGTCAGTACAAGAAAATAAGTATTCCTTAAAATTAACAGTCTATTCCCAAACCATACAAATGTTACAGTACATAGCTGTGACAAAGTGTTTTCTTGATCTGGAAGCAAAAAACAGCAGGGGCCTTATTTTGCATTGTAAACAACCAAGCATATCAAGCTAATGCCCTAATGAGAGGGGAAAAAAGTTCATTCTTCCTGTACTTGCTATTTAGCAATAGAGAGTATTTTTTTTAAATTTGGAATATATGAAATATCATCAGTCAGCTTGCTAAATAGAGCAGTTCTTTAACACTTCCAGGGTGCTTCTTCAGCTTTCCAAAGAATAAAAGTAAGCCAGTAGATACTTATGGCCTATATTTCATTCATGGATAAGACAAAATGTCGAGTAATTGGTTAAGGATTAGGGTTAAAGTGAAATTACCCTCAACAGATATAAAATTAGACATCACTAAAAGGACCAGGAAAAGCAATTTGCATTAAAAAATACAGTAAAAAGAGAAGCAGTGGGAAACAGATACTGAACTAAATTTCACTCTCCCATCAAAAAAAAGAAGTTGAATTCAGGACTTTTAGCCTTTAATTCCAACTCTCGGATACCATATAGTGCTTGTTTATTTGTTCTCAATAACAAAGTCTACCAAATCCCTTTCCATCCACACCAAAACCCAGAACAAAAAGCCACACCAATTTTGCAGGTAATTTCTCTTTCCTTTTGTAAAGATTATGGGTTTTTTAGTAGTCCTATTCACTCCTACATTTCAATCAAGGCACGTGATTAAGATGCTACTTTAAGATACTGTCTTTCGATGTATTCATACATCCCAACCCTTCACAGGTTGCAATAATATTTCTTTTTTTCCACAGACATTAACCCCAGGGGCATCCCAGGAATTAAAGAACAAAACATTTGACAGAAAAGAGAAAGTAAAAGATACAAAAAATAGCTCTCTTTCTTGAAAGGGTACATAGCAAGGAAGAGAAGAAATGATGATGATATATTAATAAGCAAGTGAAACCAGATACATAGTAAACAAAGAAATGGTATTTTGAATGTGTCTTGGTTTGAGACAAATTAGGAGGAAACGTCCTGAGATGAACGTTCTCTGATAGAAGGCAGGTTTCGGCAGGTTTCAGCAGGTTCGGAAAGAAATCTCTTGGAGGAAAAGTGAAAAAAAACCCCTGTTTATTTAACAAGCAAGGTGCACACAGGCACAAGAGAGAAAAGAAAATGGATAATGTTAGATAATAAAACCTCTCACTATGGAGAAGACCTGGTAAATTCAGAGTCCTGTCTGTAGATGTGGCTCTGCTCTCTCTGGAGCTGGAGTGCGGCGTGGGTCCCTCCCGGCCACAATGTGGGGCCTCCCAGGGATGGTGTTCCGGACCAGAGCTGCAATAGTTCCAGGAGAAGGGGAAGAAGACGCAGTCCCAGGAAACGTTCTTGCCTCATCTAGCAGGCTAGCTGAAAAGTAAAGAATTTTAACTCTCCGTCTCTCTCCTGAGAAAAGGAGCCGAGAGCTGGGAAAAGCAGGAAGGTGCTTCCTCGGCTCTGCAGCAGTGAGAGCGTGGGGGAGTCTGTGAGTCCTCGAACACAAACCACGCTGCAGAATTTGCTTGGCTTCCCCGCCTTTCTCTCGGACCCATCTTAAAGTCACAGAAAGGCACAGGATTCATGTCTGGCATAGAGCAGGCGATAGGGGATACAGCACCATAAAGTCACCCCTAGATGGAATGTTATGGGATAAAAGCTGTTTACAAGATAAAAAACAAAGATAAAAGTGTTTACAAGTTATTTCAGCTTAGGAACAATTACTAAGATGAACTGTTAGGGAAAGTTTCTACATGTCCTTACTGAGGAGGACCAATTAATAACTTGGTCATTCAAACACATAGCACTGGAAATAGAGTGAAGTGAAACCTCAACTTACAGGATCTATCTTTATTTTATAATGCTGCTTTATCATGTAAGAAATTTCTTGGGGATAATAGTGACCAGAGGAAAAAAGTGTACAGGGTACATGAAAATAATTGAAGTGTTACTTTTTTTTTTTTTTTTTTTTTTTTTTTTTTCTGACTGCAGACTAGCTTTGGGAATGGCTGAAATCAAGGGTTTAACTTTTGAATTATTGCTCAAGTTATACTCAAATGGAAAGATTTTCATCAGTGGACTTGGGGGTGGAGGGCTCTATATGGAAACTATGGAGTTTGAGTGTATTAAATAGAATCTTTTCTCTTTAAGAATAAATATTACTGTTTCTTCCACAGCAGTGCATAGTGCTTGCAGAAAACAAAAGTCGACACTTTTTGAGTATTTCTTTTAGTTCATCAGATATAATGCAGACTCTTGTGCACGGTAGTTTGTTACTCCTCCAAGACAGCTGCAGCTGATTTTAGCAATAATATTCTTTTCTCGTCAGGAAGAAAATGGGATAAAACAAGCAAATCACTTTAAAAAATCCAGCTGCTGGTTGTTCTCTTAGCCAACAATAAATTATCGTTCATCCAAAGCTTAAGAACCAGTGAGTAATTTGATACGATCTTGAGAATACAATAGGGATATAAAGTGTGAAAGATTATATACTGTATGAAACATTATTTTCGTATGGAACATGAAGGCGTTTTGAGTATTTATCACAACTTGGGTTTGGCTGCAAATTCTCATTGTTTCTTCAGGTTTATCCCATGCAATGAATCACAAACAGACTAGCGAATACTAAGCAGTGCAAGGCCAGTGAGGGGTACAGGTTGCCTGAAGTGGCACTTTAAAACCAGTTTACTGCACTAAAATACTGATTCAAAAAAAAAAAAGGCTGAGACGTGAAATAACAAAGAAAACACAGGATTAACCTTAAAATTGCCAGTTCTTCATTGTGTTTCATATTTTACAGGTGTTCTGGGTTAGTGGGAATTGTTGACCACCCAGTTTCAGTATTAGGGCATGTCCATATTTCCCATATCTATAAAGTGATAACTCTGTATCGTTTATCTGTATCATTTATATATGAGATGTTTATCTCATATATAAAAATAAATACATAAATATATATATATATGAGAAATGTTTTTTACCTATTTATGAGATTTGCAAGGAAAAATTATCCAGAGCTGCATGCACTCTGAGATTTTTTCAAACCTCGCATTCATATAATAATCATTCTCCTAGGAAGTGATTTGTCTGATTAAAGATCACTTCTATCACAAGTGCTTTATGTTCCACTTGAGCTTTCAGAGTTTCAACCAAGCACTTGAAAACTCATGGATTATTGCTTTGAGCACCAGTAAGGAAACAAGTAACACCATCATTAAATCTCATGGTACTTAGTTGCCTCTCATATTGTCAATAAGCAGTATTTTAGTCCCTCATTTAAATTAGCCACTTAAAAAGACATTACATCTCCTACAGCTCCTGCGAAGGGCATGAACATTCAAAGGAGAGTATGCTTTAAATATCTCATTTTGTGGTCATTAGCAATAATCACTGAAAGATTATTGATTTATTTGCAGTCAGGAAAAGTAGAGAGTGCTGTATAATGACAAGTGGCTTTCAACAATGGAATTGTGTATAATTTGATGTTTGAGAGTGACTATATAGTTGCATCTTAGACATCTTATGCATGGTTTTGTATGGAAGACTGAGTACATAGGGCTGAGTTGGAACTGATACCTGTTTGAAAGACCAGAGGTGCCAAACTCCTATCATGACAAAGGCCTTGGGTATTTTGAGCAACCTGGTCTAGTGGAAACTATCCCTAACCATTCCAGGTAGGGTTGGAACTAGATGATCTTTAAGGTCCCTTCCAACTCAAACCATTCTATCACTCCAGAGGAAGCACAGAAAAGGGGAAACTTCTTCAGTAATCTCCCAACAACCAATACAATCTCTATGAATTTGATGGTTCAGATGTGTTTTTTGACATGTTTAGTAATTGTTGAATTGACATCTATGCCAGTACTCTGTTGGTCTGTTGAAAAGTTGTCATAGCCCCCATTGGGACATCAGGATTTTTAGACCAGTACTGGGTTATCCATATTTCTTACTAATAACTGTTTTCTGCTTCACCTCCCCTTTCCCTCTAGAAAAGCCACACTGTCAGTTAAAGACACTTAATGAAGCTGTGTGTTGAGTCAAAGAACTATGACTGAACACAAATGGCAATTGCCAGTATTAGGAAAGTATTCGATTTATTTGGACCTGACTCTTCTGACTGCTGATACTGATAGAAGTCATCATCCCCCATTTACTGCTTCAAACTCAAATGAATCATAACCAAAGCCACAAAGGAGGAACTCTTAGATGGGAAGACAGCTAGAGGAAAGCAAATGCAAAGGAAATATCCAAAAGTGGACTACGTTATTTCACAAAGCAAACACACTGAGATATTTCTCAAAGTATATATGATCCCACACTCTGATGAACACATGCTATTATGTAGCTCTGGGATAAAAGGGTATCTGTTAAGCCTAGCTCTGTGGCTGCAATATTTCTTCTGCTGCTAAAACCATTACTGTCTTGTTATACAGATCTAGCCAAGTCCATCTGAATATGAAACATATTTAAAAATTGAGCTGCTAGGCAAAGGAGCTCTGCCTAAATTAGCTTTTTGCTAATAGAAACAGTTAAGGGTGATGGAAAAAAATGGAAATCCTGTACTAAATTTCTCTTTTCCTGATTTTTTGTCCTTTTCTAGTTTTAGTTCCAAATTCCAACCGGGCAGGTGAGATAGAACTAAAACATTGCTTGATGCTTGAATTGTGTGTCTGACAGTCCTATTTAAAGTCTCCAGGGCATGTTCTTATACCATGACATCACATCACATCCCACCTGGTAGGTAGAAACTGTACTTCAGCTTCTCACAAGTGTTTCTGGAGAAGGATAAATAGTGTATAGCAAGTGCTTTGATACCCTCAAGAAGCTGCTGTGTAAGTGCAAAAAAACCTCAGTTGAAATATTTTTCTAGACAAAACTCTACTTCCTTGTGCATTAAAATAAGTTTCTAATTTGTAAATATTTATATTTTTTCTTTTTCCTTTTTTTCTAGGGTGGGGGGGGGGCTGGATTCTTGTCTTTTTACCCCGATAAAAAATTATGTATAACTCTGCAGTTCAATTTCCTGTGTTTATTGCATTTTTCTCGAGGACATGATAGCGAAAATAGAAGCTTTTGATTTTGGGGAAGATAGTGAAAATAGAAGCTTTAGATTTTGGGGTTTCAATTAGTCTGACCACATTAGGAATTTTTAAAGTTGAGGCAAGCATTTTGTTATCCTTGCCTATGTATAAATACTTTCTTTAACTAAAAACGACTACATTAGGCTTTAGTCTTCAAGGGATTCTCAGTGTCTGCAACCCAAAACCTACATATCTTTGTTGGATCAGAATTTTATAGTGTATAAAACTTCATGACATGTCAGGAACAAGATGAAAGTACTTAAGAAGGCGAACATCAATTGTTGCTTTAGAGAGAAAATCAAATTCTTTTTGCAGGAAAACTCTTCCAAATATTGGTCTTTGCAATATCAGGCAATTGTCAATGTCATGATCCTGATTTACACCATTGTCTCAGAAAAGTCAATAGATAAAATTTAGCTCTTCATTTCATTGACATGCCTAACCTTAATAGAAGAAAGCCACTCATTTCTATTATGAAAAAAAGAGAAATAGTTTTGTGGTGGAGTTCTAGTCGCTGAAGTGTTGTAGAAGATGTAAGATGGTGCATGGATCCGGAACTCATTTTTCCTGGTGGTTCTGCTCTGCAGCTTCTGATAATGATTTGCCATTAAGCAGAATAAGCTCTTATGTAGAGTGGCCAAAAGTAAGGTATTTTGAACACTTAAAATTCACAGATGGCCCTAGCAGAATCCACACTTAGCAGCTGTTATAGGTGGGAATTTGGCCCATGTATTGAAAACAGATAAATCTCGGAAGACATAATGAAAATTAATGTCTTAGTATTTTGTTGTATACTTTAGCTCTTGTATTCTTCTCAGTACTTGTCAGTGAGTGCTAGTGTAAATTTAAATGCCCTTTTGAGGAATAGTTGCAGAGAGTAAAGGCACTGAGAAGAAGATATAAGTAAGTGCTTCAACAAGCAATCACACTCATTATGTTCTCAGTCTGTGGAGGAGATAACATTGGATTCTTGCTTGAATTAAAAGGCCAAAAAAGCTGCAATTGGATAGCTGGCCTCTGTAAAGAGTGGAAGGATGAAGGTCTCTAGGATGGACGAGCTCTCCAGTCATACAGCCATGAGTAATGCAGTCCAACATTTGTAGCCCTTAGGTAAGAAACTACCTCACTTAAAACTTGTAAAGAAGGTGTAAATAGAATGTACCTTTACAAAACAATCAAGTTGTTATAGCAGCTCGGACTTTATCAACAAAAAAATTATTGTTGTATTAAACAATGCCCTATTGAATGAGGAGAAATATAAATTGTAATTTGGTTAAGAGTACATAACTAATTAATGCGTGCCCAGTGACTACTGTGTAAACTAGTAAAATTGCCAAGAGTGTTCTTTCTCTGCTTATTTTTTGATATGAAACATGCTCCCTTCTGGATGCAAAGCACACCAGTTTTAGTTCTTACTATAGGGCTGCTAGTAAATCCCACTTCTTTCTGTGTGGAAGAGAGAAGCCACAGCTGTGGTCAACTCAAGCTGATCAGATTTCAGAGTGAAAGGACTGTGCTTATTCCTGCCTGGACGAGAGATTTAAAAGTTTGACTTCTGTTTTTTTTCCTCCAGTTTTGTTTTTAGGTAAAAATCCTTTCTATGATAAATCAGCTAGTGATACTAGACATCTAGATAAACAATGCTAATTAAAAATTGCCTGTAGTCTACCCATAAATCACACTATGGGAAATCATAAATAAAATTTTGGTAGGAACTCAGGTTTCTCCTGGAGGAAAAATGCTCCCAGCTGCTTTGCTTGTGTCCAGCAGAAGCAACCGCACTCAGGAATTGTCACCCACAGCTATTCATCCACGTGAAAGCTGGTACGTGCAAGTTGAAGCTCTGAAACTCAGACATGTGATGTTGGTATAAATTCATACAACATGCAACGTGGAACACACTAAAATGGACCACAGCAAAGAAAATGAACCAAGAGACTTGCTTCTATGTGAGCTTCTAAGAGCTGCAATGCTGATATAAGTTTATTATGTCCATGTAGCTCTTTCTACTTAAAAATGGATTAAATTTCCTGTTCACACTGCACAAAGATAGAATAAGAGTCTGATGCTTGGTTAGTCAGAAGGGGGACAGATTTTCCAAAAGAAAGCAAATGTGGCTGAGTCATCACTTCTGGGAGCAGAAGGATTAGTGCAGCAGAAGCAAAGGATAAAACAAGGAATAATGTGTAAGACTAATGGAGACCATTGCTATGTTTCATTTCCATGATCTTGCCTCTTCAGCAGAAGTTTAAAAAGTTGCTAAGGAAATTTTTAGTTGGTTCAAACTTTTAAGAAGAAGGAAATCCAAACCCATAGTTATGCTAACAAACTTCTTATACCCCATAGGCTCAAAGGTGATGGAGATGGGAGTGACCTTTGGTCTGCTTTTGACCACTAATCTTAGATGTTACAAATCAGAATATCCTTGCTCATGGATTTTTTTTAATATACTATGCTAGAAACAGAATATAATCATAAAGACATTAGCTGCTTTCCTGATATATGCAACTCAGATGCAGACACATTCAATTTTTTAAAAGGATTCAACAAAATCAAGAATTGAGAATATTTTCTAGACCATTTCTAGGTACTATTTTGGATATATAACATTTTCTTGAACTCTATCTCAAACTTTGGTTTCCAATTGTACAGGAGGTATAAAAATTTTGTCTTTCTAGCTTTTCTTTTCTTTTGGGGTTTGTTTCCTAGTCAGAAATTAGGTTATTTTTAAAGTTTAAATTTTTTTGAAGTTTCAAGAGTCCACACTAACAGTATAAAAATAATATGAATTAAAATTCAGCAGTAACTCACAGAGTACTGAATTATATAACATGATCATAAAAATGTTAATTGAAAAGTGTTTTTTCCAAATAATTTCTCTGAACTCTAGCACCACATGTATCACAAGCAGCAGGCAGCTGTTAGATTTGAATGACAGTACCTTTGCTGGAGAAGGGAAACACCTAGTCCTGCTGTTGGTGCTGCAGACGATCATCTGACCAGGGGAGGTACAGGTGTCTTGGTTTGAGACAAATTAGGAAGAAATGTCCTGAAATTAACGTGTCCTCTAACAGAAGGCAGGTTTTGGCAGCCCCCAGGTTCAAAAGGAATTTCTTGGAAGAAAGTGAAAAAACCCCTGTTTATTTAACAAGCAGGGTGCATGCAGGCATGAGGAAGAAAAAATGAATAAGGTTAGATAATAAAACCTCTCACTATGGAGAAGACCTGGTAAATTCAGAGTCCTGTCTGTAGATGTGGCTCTGCTCTCTCCAGAGCTGGAGTGTGGCATGGGCCCCTCTGGGCCATGGTGTGGAGCCTCCTGGTGATGGTGTTCCGGACCGGAGCAAAGCTGAACAGTTCCAGGAGAAGAAGAAGAAGAAGCCACAATCCCTGGAAAACTTCTTGCCTCAGCTAATGAACGAGAAGCTAGCTAAAAAGCAAAGGAATGCAACTCTCTTCCCTGCTGCAGAGCCAAGAGCTGGGGAGAGAGTGAGCAAGTTATCTGTGTTTTTTTGAATACAGACACCGTAGGAATTCCACCACCTTCCCCCCACTCTCTCTTGGATCTGGCTTAAAGGCACAGGACTCATGTCTGGCATAGAGCAGACGATAGGAGATACAGCATCACAAAGTCACCCCAAGACAAAAGGTCAGCAAGACCTTTCTGTCCTGGCATCTTTTATGTGAGAGCATTCCTCGAACATGTTCAGTATTGGAGGTGGTATCCAAATTTTGATGGTGGGCTCTTGAAAGAGGATGATTGTGCTTTTAAATGGGAAAGTGTCAAGGTTTAACACCAGCCAGCCAAGTCCCTAACAGCCTCTTGCTCACTCCCTCACCAGTAGGATCGGGGAGAGAATTGAGAGAGTAAAAGCTAGAAAACCCATGGGATGAAATAAAGGCAGTTTTATAGGGAAAGAAAAAACCACACAAACAAGCAAAGCAAAAGAAGGATTCACTCACTGCTTCCCATGGGCAGGCAGGTGTTCTGCCATTCCAGGAGAGCAGGGCCCCATCACAGCTAATGGTTACTTGGGAAGACAAATGCCATCACTCCAAACATGCCCCCCCTTCCTCCTTCTTTCCTCCACTTTATATCCAGAGCATGATATCACATGGTCTGAAATATCCCTGTGGTCAGTTTGGGTCACCTGTCCCAGCTGTGTACCCTCCCACCCTTCCATGCACCCCCAACTTCCTTGCTGGCCTGGCAGTGCTAAAAGCAGCAAAAGCCTTGGGTCTGTGTAACAGAACAAACCCATTTCTATTATTATCATTGTGCTCGGCACAAATCCAAAACATAGACCCACACTAGCCATTGTGAAGGAAATTAACTGCACCCCAGTCATAAACAGCACAGCAGAAAAGCATTTAGCCTGTGTTTCAGATGCAGTTTATAGGTTGCCCAGGGGAAGCAAAGGCTAGCAAGACCTCTCTGCCCCGGCAACCTTTTTGTGAGAGCAATCCTTGTATATNCAGGTTCAAAAGGAATTTCTTGGAAGAAAGTGAAAAAACCCCTGTTTATTTAACAAGCAGGGTGCATGCAGGCATGAGGAAGAAAAAATGAATAAGGTTAGATAATAAAACCTCTCACTATGGAGAAGACCTGGTAAATTCAGAGTCCTGTCTGTAGATGTGGCTCTGCTCTCTCCAGAGCTGGAGTGTGGCATGGGCCCCTCTGGGCCATGGTGTGGAGCCTCCTGGTGATGGTGTTCCGGACCGGAGCAAAGCTGAACAGTTCCAGGAGAAGAAGAAGAAGAAGCCACAATCCCTGGAAAACTTCTTGCCTCAGCTAATGAACGAGAAGCTAGCTAAAAAGCAAAGGAATGCAACTCTCTTCCCTGCTGCAGAGCCAAGAGCTGGGGAGAGAGTGAGCAAGTTATCTGTGTTTTTTTGAATACAGACACCGTAGGAATTCCACCACCTTCCCCCCACTCTCTCTTGGATCTGGCTTAAAGGCACAGGACTCATGTCTGGCATAGAGCAGACGATAGGAGATACAGCATCACAAAGTCACCCCAAGACAAAAGGTCAGCAAGACCTTTCTGTCCTGGCATCTTTTATGTGAGAGCATTCCTCGAACATGTTCAGTATTGGAGGTGGTATCCAAATTTTGATGGTGGGCTCTTGAAAGAGGATGATTGTGCTTTTAAATGGGAAAGTGTCAAGGTTTAACACCAGCCAGCCAAGTCCCTAACAGCCTCTTGCTCACTCCCTCACCAGTAGGATCGGGGAGAGAATTGAGAGAGTAAAAGCTAGAAAACCCATGGGATGAAATAAAGGCAGTTTTATAGGGAAAGAAAAAACCACACAAACAAGCAAAGCAAAAGAAGGATTCACTCACTGCTTCCCATGGGCAGGCAGGTGTTCTGCCATTCCAGGAGAGCAGGGCCCCATCACAGCTAATGGTTACTTGGGAAGACAAATGCCATCACTCCAAACATGCCCCCCCTTCCTCCTTCTTTCCTCCACTTTATATCCAGAGCATGATATCACATGGTCTGAAATATCCCTGTGGTCAGTTTGGGTCACCTGTCCCAGCTGTGTACCCTCCCACCCTTCCATGCACCCCCAACTTCCTTGCTGGCCTGGCAGTGCTAAAAGCAGCAAAAGCCTTGGGTCTGTGTAACAGAACAAACCCATTTCTATTATTATCATTGTGCTCGGCACAAATCCAAAACATAGACCCACACTAGCCATTGTGAAGGAAATTAACTGCACCCCAGTCATAAACAGCACAGCAGAAAAGCATTTAGCCTGTGTTTCAGATGCAGTTTATAGGTTGCCCAGGGGAAGCAAAGGCTAGCAAGACCTCTCTGCCCCGGCAACCTTTTTGTGAGAGCAATCCTTGTATATATTCAGTATTGGAGGTGGCATCCAGATTTCGGTGGTGGGCACCTGAAGGAGGATCACAGTGCTTTTACCTGTGAAGGAAAGCACCCAGGCCCAGTGTTACAGGTGCAGATGATTTGCTGCATGGGGAGGTAATAACCAGCAACAGCTTGCTGTTTAGACACCTTTTGCGTTGGAACTGTCCCTATACATTTTCAGTTTTTGAGCTTGGCTCTACATTTCTATGAGAAGTAAAGGACACAGCCGCATCATTAAGGTCATGGGAACGAAAAAAATGAGAACCAGAAATATGAGAGCAATGTCCTCAAGAAGATATTGCTGTTCTTTTGAAAATAATCTGCTCCTTCTTATCAGACACCCTGTTAATGAACTGAAGGTTAAAGGAAGGCAAGGCATTTTGCAATAGGAGAGCTGCCTAAAGGGTTTTAATCTGGGTTAAATTTAATTTACTGGGTAGGATGAGGCAGGAATCTAACCTTCTCCTGAAAAACACACTGTGTCATGAGGCAGTGAATCTTTCCCCACTCAGGGCATTTTGGGGGAGGTGAGGAGCAAATGGAAGCAAAATGGGGAAAAAGCTGCTTTACTTACCACATTCCAGTTGCTCTCAGACATGTCCAGTGGGTGTTGAGTAAGAAAACAAACATATACTGATTCACTGCTTTTCTGCAGTCTGTCCATCTATGAACTTACCAGAGGCAGGTTAAAGTGCAGGATCAATCAAGACTTAAAACAGACACAACACAAAAATACACATGCTGTCCTGTGCAAAATGAATGAATTAACAGACAATCTGTCTGAAAGAAATTAACTTTATATTTGGATCCAAAACCAAAGAGACCTTTCTTAATTCCTAAATTTTTTGTGAACTTTGACATTTTTTCTTTTTATGTGGTGGGTAGTAAGGAGTTTTGCTAGAAAGAAAGCAAAATATTTCAGGAAACCTCTAACTCTATATAAGAGTCTAGTTTGTTTTTCTTCGGAGAGAAAAGAGAAAAAGGAATGGGTCTACTATTATCATCTCCAAGTGGTCACGCACCTGGATGTCCAATTAAAAAAAAACACTAAAAAAGAAAAAATCATCAAAGGCATACGATGACAAGTCAAGAACAACACAGTAGAAAGAGCTTTAAATTTATATTGCTTTAGGCTACTTTTGTACCTCACCTTAGAAACTGACATTCAGCTGGCACAGCAGAACAGATCCTGCCTTTCTCTGCCTCAATTACTTTCAGTGGGACAAACTTTGGATTATGAAACAGCTTAGAATTGCAAAACAGGTTTTGCATGAGACACAAATACTTCAATTTGCAAATTGAAATAGTCATTTTCACCTTGGCCTTTAATGTTTTTTACTTCTGAAAAATCCCTTATTTAAACAAGGACTCTATAAAGTGGGAGTCAGAATATGAGCAGAGATTAATAGTGCTAAATTAATCTGCAAAGGATGTCTTAATGCTAGAAATTATCTTTCAGATTTATAATCTGTTAACTGCTTGTCCATAATTATATCTTCTCTATTTTGTCCTTACATGGGAAATTGCTTCTTTTATCATTTCTAATTTCTCAGGAGCCCCCATTAATGGTTGATACCATTTGCTCAAATTCCCTTATTGACTATACCCAAAAGTCACCTCCTTTTGAAATAAAATGCAATTTTATAGTTAGGAATACTTGTTTATTTTCTCTGCCGTGTTTCTGCTTTTTTTTTTTTTTTTTTTTTTTTTTTTTTTTTTTGGTATCATCCCCAAAAGTAAAAATTTAGGATGAATAAGTGAAGTTGGAAAGAAAACTTATTCCAGATTTTTCTTCTGATTTTTTTATCCTCTACTGTGTAGCTTGTATTTTCTTTTGAATTACTGCTAAAATTTGTCTCTGAAGTGAAAACTTTACAGAAGTACCTTTCTTCCACTAGTAAATATCGAGCAGATGATAATGAAATTAAGCTTGATATATTCTTCAAATGTATCTTCATCCTTTCTATCAACACTTTTTGACAGTTTGAATGTTCTATCTCCTCTAATTCAATATTATTGCCACTTACTATTTATATTCTGATGTCATCTGCAAAACCCAACATAGCCTGTCTGTTCTGCTGTGCTAGCGTTGCGTGTGGAAAGTGATCAACATGTAGAAATTATAGTAGTGAGAATTGATGTCACTGACCAATGGTTATAAATGTAGGTCAAAAATACATCTTTTAAATTACACATTCATTATGCAATCCACCAAACTGCATTGCCTCCATGGCTGAACATGGTGATCTTACTTTAAAGTCGTCTTTTTCTCCCTAATAACGCACTTGCCTTTAAATCCAAACTCAAGTTTTACAGTTGCCTGTCAGCAGAATTATTTATTCTAGTGGTTTTTGTTTCCTACTTTTCCTCCCCTGTTGCTGCTTTGTGACTTCTTTTATGCAGATCCATGTCCTTTCAGCACTTAAATATATCTGCTTATCTATCAATTGGTTGGTTAAAACATGCAAAAGGGGATTTGCATCTATGGATACTTGTGATGTGAAAAAGGGTAAGAATAGAGGAGACCAGATATCTTGAGGACAGATTCTTAGTTTTCTTTAGACTTCGGAATTTTGCATGCTTGGATGGTCATGAAAGCAAAGGGATGGCCAAAAACACAAGAAAAAGTTTGGTTTTTGTCTAACAAACCATAACAGGTCAGTATGAGACCTACATTCAATAATATTTTCTGCTTTGTGAAATTTCCAGCACAGATTTCTGTATCACAGAACTTTCTTTGTGTTTGAAGTGCCAAGTCATTTCATCAGTAGGATACAAGCACTTCAGCTTCCATGCTTTCCAGGGATGTGTGTAAGGTATGCGCTGTATCTTCTTCTGCACTGTAGTAACTATGTTGAAACTATAGATTTACTTGCAGTGGGATCCTTAAGAAAAGCTTCAGGAGAATTTTCTTTGTGCTCCTCTATCAAAATAACTGAACTGCCTTTCTGTTTCTCTTAGGAGCTTACCACTTGGTATGTGGTTGTGAATAACAATGAAGGGGAGAGCCAGCTTAGAGGGAAAACTTCGGGGTGCAGGTTCCTAAGAAAAAGTGCGGTCGGAGCCTTTTTTGCTTTCACAGCTGAAGCAGGGAGCTCTAATGGATCTCCTGGAGGCAGTTTGAGGAAGTGCTTGTGAATTAATTACCCTTTCTTTGGTTTCCCTTGGGTCTGCCTTGCAGTGCAGAGTTTTTGCCAGTGACATATATGGATAGCCCAACAATAAATGATATGTCAGTAGAAAGGATTGCTGACAGTTCATACAGTCAGTGGATAGATTCCTGGGGACTTTTTCACCCATTCCGTTACATCAGCAAAAGTCTTTTTTAAAGGCATGTATACCGACTACCACAATGTACAAATAGCAGTTCTAGTGAAGACACTTTATCCTTTCCTTTTAACACTCTCCATATCCGCACGATACTCTTTGCATCTGAGATTTAGTGTAGCTTTCTTTTGGTGAAGCTACTAAAGCCCTGGAAATGAATATTTTTCTCCTGTGTGAAACTATTTGCTGTAGGGCTCAGAGCACTCTGTAACCTGTTAAAATCTTTAGTTACTATACTAGTGATCTGTGTAGGGTAGCTGAAGCATAAAATTTAAATATACACACATGTAGGCCAAGAAAGGCTGCAAATTATTCAGATTGCTTGCGAAGGCATAGAAAGGTGCTGTCAAGCAGACTTAAACAAGTAAGGATTGCCTTCTCTCATGCTTGCATTTTAGATGTTTGACTATATCTGGGACTGATGGGCCTGAGTCCCTTTAAAAAGAAAAAAAAAGACTAGAGAATAATTTTAAAATTGGGAGCCTGGAGTTTTTAAGTGAGGCTAGGTGTCCATGAGGTTCCTTCTAAAGATCTGAGCAAAAGAAACTCATTCCACTTGCCATGTTTCAAACCAAAAAGAACCATCCTCTCCCTCCCACCCCTCCTATCCCCAGCTTCCCCTTCCCAGATGTTGCAGTGCAAGAAGTGTCTTTACACTCACAGTGGTTGACTGCAGGATTTGGTGGTGTCTGCAGTCCAACAAAACTGCTTTCTGCAATGTGGCCAGTATTCAGATTTGGCTGAAATGTGATCCTTGAAAAACATCTTTTAGAGGTAGGTACCTTGTATTCCCTTCCTGTCAGGCAGAGGGCAGTTCATGTCCAGGTTAAGCTAGGCAGGATGGTCACTGCTTGGTACACCTCAGTGGTAGCAGTTCTAGTTTCAAAACAAAATGGAGACTCTCACGGCGTCATTGGCAATGCAATTTTGTTCACTTGTTAAGTTCTCTGATTATATCCTGCATCCCAATTCCCATAATGGAAGAATGCCTGTATCTTATTTTTTTGTGTGTTCCTTTTTTCCCCTTAAGTTTAATTATAAATTTAGTTTTAACCATTTCAGCAGGTATCTCACGTGCTTGTAGACCCCATGTGGAACCTGCAGAGCCTTCCTGGTCAGTAGGTGCTACTTCTCAGATATTTGTTTTCATCAGCACCCTGACAACTTCCAGTTAAATCTATACAATTAATCTCTTGTGTAGGTAGAAGTGGTTTAGATATACAGTAGAGAAAATACCTGTGCTCCCGCAGTGACAGTCTATTTGCTATATATACTAAGAGGACAATGAAATGATAGTAAAGCATGTCACTCACCTGAAATGGTGGGAAAGAAATTAGTACAACAAGAATCAGAAATTTTCCATACTACAAATAAAAAATGACAAAAGTAAGGAAAATGGAAATGTCTTAACAGATTTTTTGGCTTTGGATCTGGAAATCAGATTTTGATGTGCAGAAGTAGACGTCTGTGAATCAGTACAGAGATCACCAAAACTGGAAAGAAGTCCTGGGAAGCATTCTTTCTAATTCAGATGTAGTTATCAACTGCTTCCGATTCCCCTTATTAACAAGGAGAGTATAATTTGCTTTGTAAATTATATATTAAAGAATGTCTCTTCCTGAAAAGTAATTAACTGGTGCCAATTTGAGTTTTTTAGAGAGGGTGTTATTAATAAACAGTAGTTGCACTGGGAAACCTAGGCTGCCAAGGCTCCTCAAGCTCAGATTTAATTTTTACATGTGTATCTCAGAAAAACTGGGTTCATACATCTGTAAGGTAACATTAAAATGTAAACACTGATGAATGTACTTGTGGGTGAGATAAGAACCTGTTTGAACCATGTGCTGCTACTGACTCGCAACAAAAAATAGTGCATCACATGAGCAACAGCATTAAAGTTGTACTTAAATCAGGAAAATTTTAAGGGGTTTCCACTGCTTTTAAAAGGAACATCAAGAGTACTTTATTTGTGGTGAAGCGCACTGAATGCTTATCTTGCAGACAGATATTAAAATCTCTGGTATCTTCTTTTTAGTATATTCTCATTGTGATGCTTTGGATTCATGTGCTTGTAATCACTGTCCTTCGAACAGTCATACGTGGAACTAAAAATAAATGTCTTTTTCTGTCAGGTGCATGGAACCAATAAAAACTGAAAAAACCCTGTAACTTATGCTAAGAATTATTTGGAAACATGTTTTAAAGAATAGCTATTCATACACACTCTTTGAAATGGTGCTTATGGTCCTGAATATAAAACATATTAAGGCATTAGATATTGGTAATTGCAGGAGTAATGTTGAGATATCTGATAACTGCAAAGCTGTTTATTGCTAGACACATTCCAAGGCAATGACCATTACTCTTGAAAAGAGAAAACAACACAATGACTGCTTTATTTTTTCTCATGAGGTTTAGCAAGTGCTGTATTTCTATTTTCGTAGGCTATCCAGTCACTTAATTTAGGGGAATAAAAAAGTTGAATATGCTGTGTCTCTATACTCTTTCTACAAATTCATCCACCAACTGAATTATTTAGATGAACTGCACAGTGTCCAGCTCAGTATAGAGCATGTCTCCCATGAAAAATAAATCCAAACTAATAAACACCATCGGGAACTTCTGCATCGTTCACTTCCATCATTTCAAACAATGAGGAACAAAGGGATTTTGAGAAGAGAGCTAGAAATGACAGAGCAGCAGTAGTGCTTTATAAAGGTAAGGCATTTACACTAGTAGAGAAATGTTTAAAGAACACCGCTTCACAGATCTGTAACTTCTATAGACTCTGGAATGTTGATGGTCTCCCTGTTCCCAGTCAATGCATTAGTCTATCTAAAGCTTCCAGAAACAAGTACACTTCTTTAGGTTCTTCCATTAAACAATAATACTACTTCTTGGACTAGGTCAAATGTTTTCTTTTGCCAGTGTTAGTGTTACCTGCTTCATGTCCCCAGAGAAATACAATGTCAAATGATGAGTTACTGAGACCTTTTTGGTGTTGGGAATTAGTGCAGTTTTTCTACCTTAAATATAGCTTTAGTATCTGAGTTAAGTATTCTTCATTTTCTGTTGAGTGAGCAATACAGAGAAAGAAATTCCAAAAATAAACATACAGCATCAGTTTATTGCAGTGGTGTTTTAACATTGTATCTGTGTATCTCAGTGTAAAAGGGTTGGGCATTCTATGATTCCAGACCATTGCATTTGTCACAGTTCCATTATGGGGTCTCCAAAATGATCTGCAATTTCATATTGCCTGCTTCTAAGTTTTAACTTCATGTAGTTCAATTACTATATCATATAGAATAAAAGAACTATATGCACAGAACTTAAAGTAATTTATATTAAATTTTTGTCTCCTTCTCTTACCTTAGTGATGAATTTTGATCCACTCTAATTATAAGCAAGTTAAAAACTGTATAAAAACATCACAGTGTTTGCTAAAGCAAGTTTCATAGATTGTGCTCATTATACATAATTATCTCTTTATGAACAGTCATGTGATTGACATATTGTTTTTCTTCTTCAATTTGGATGATTAGAACTGTAAAAAAATATGGAGTGGTAAGTATTAACCAGTGGAATTTCAATTCTTCCAAAGAAAGTGAAATAAGCAAGTGGAATCCATTCATCACAGTAATGTTTAGGGTCTGTAATTATTGTTTCTCCTTTTGAATACAGCCTCTTGAAAGAAAACAGCCAAATAAACAAAAAAATTCAATGAAACCCCCAAAAAAATCACTATTAAAATAATAGAGGGAGTTAATTAGAATTTAATCTTAATTTTTTATATGCTTCTTTATGAACAAAATCTAAGTGTTAATATAAAGCAAAGAGAGGGAAAGGACATGACAGTGTGATAAATCTGACTTTCTAATTAATCTAAATGTTGAGAAATCTATTTCTGCACTATTGACTTGGCTGCTGTTAATAGTAGAGAATAATTATGTTTCAGTCCCTGAAGGATAGTTTTTCA
This sequence comes from Ifrita kowaldi, assembly GCA_013398055.1. Lineage (NCBI taxonomy): Eukaryota > Metazoa > Chordata > Aves > Passeriformes > Cinclosomatidae > Ifrita > Ifrita kowaldi. The sequence continues at coordinate 41,649 of VZRS01009905.1, read as the reverse complement.
TGTTTAAAAATCAGCAGGTCTTTTGGGGGGGAAAAAAATGAAGAAATCTGGGTAAACTAGGAAATAAAAGTACTGATAAGATCTTTTCCATCATATAAGAATTTTCTATTTGAGAGTTCTTTTGCATATACTGCTCCAACTCTCCTCCACTGTTTTTGCCTAAAATAGTAATTTCTTGTTTCTTGGCAGTGAAGAGATAAACCTGGAAGCAAAAGTATTACTGGAAAATTTACAGCAGCAGCAACAGCAGCTGTTAATTCTGAAGTTATAGATAATACTAACATTTATCCTTATTTAAAGGCCAGTAATTCCTGCTGTCCAAACTGGCTATGTCATGGAGGGACCTGCAATGTGGAGGTGGCTTAGACCACATCCTCAGAGTTGTCTGTGGCTTGTCCTCAGCTCTTGGCAGCTGGCTGCGACAGCCTCATAGTCTGTAAATGCCTGTGGCACGTTCAGCAATCAGGAGATGGGAAGGGCAAAGGCAGCAGCTATTTAGCCAGTTTCATTTATATTAAGCACTGTGAATATACAGAGACAGTTATAGTGAAACAGCAATTCAAAGGAAAGCTGAGATGCAGTTGGAGAAGTTGTTGATTATCCAAGCAGAAAAGTCTGTTGTTTGCTTCTTCCAGTTTTAATAGTGCTATTAAAGTCTGACAGAACTCTCAGTCTCATAGCTTTGTCTTCATGGTTTCATTTGCATTTCCAGATATGTAGAGTGATGCTTTGTGTTACATCAGTTCGTTGCAGTGTCTGTTTTTGGACTGTTTGCCTAGTTTTTGTGTTTATTCTTTGCCTTCACAGTGGATATTGCCCTGCATTATTACCTTTGTCATATCTTTGTTAGATCACAGTAATTGTCTACTTCTTTTTAATTCGAAGAGCTCTTTTGGACAGTGGAAGAAAGTGGGTATTGCGTCTCACACAGAAACAATTTGGATTTTGGCTGTGAAAATTTATATTGGTGAAACATTAGTGAAATAGCATAATAACAGAGGAAAGACATGGGGGAGAATGGAAAGCTTGATGAAAAATAGCCAACACACTGAGGAAAATGTGTAATGGCAATTATACATGATGTGTGATGCGCTTTGTAAAAATGAGCAACTAATTTGCAATAAATAATTCAGTTTACTAATGTGGCTGTTTATCACTCTGCGAAATATTTGCAAGCAGGCAGCAGTGTCCTCAAATCCTCACTACACAGGATTAAGGTTTCAAAGGGAAAAATTAATCAAGTTCTCAATTTATTGATTAAACAACAAAAAGTATGTTTCTGATGGCTTCTGCAGTGAGAGTAAGAATACTGCTATTGAGCTTGTTTGAATTTATCTGTCATAAAGGAGAGGCTGAGGAAAATACGGGAAAATCAAGTCTGAAATCAGAATGTTTATTAAAAAGAAACAAACTCCAAACATATTGTGAAGAATTTCCAGGTTCTAGAGTTTTTACTTTGTATGTTAAAATAAAAAGGGAAAATACCTGAAGAGATGGTGGGAGATGGAAGAATTCTGCTGATTAGGGCTCTGCTTTGTTCCATCTCTAACTCTGCTAATTAGCAGAGATGTTAGCAGCAATATAAATAACCATGTCATTCTTTCAAAATTAATTGTATCCAAAAATACAGTTTGTATGCAAATAGATAATTAACATACAATATTAATTACTATATTTCATTTAAAGGAACAGTTAAATATGAAGTCTTACGAAAACTTTTACAAGAAGAGATGACATTTTTGATGCCAATAGGCACAGTGGGATTCATCATGCATCTATTCAAGCAGCTTTGGATTGGTAGTTTTCTTCTTAAAAAAAAAAAGAATCTGAAGAAGTAAATTTCCTGTAGGAAGGGGGTAAGACACCTTACTAAGATGACATGAGGGGAGGGGCATTTCCTACAGCTTGCTCTCTCCAGTCTGGTGGTATAAATCCTTCACTTTGCTTAGTATGGAATTCATGATAAAATGAGATACCAGCATCTACAGAACTTACCATGGGCTCTCAAAGGGGAATGTAAATCATGCCACTGTCAAATCTCCTTATTCCATGTCTTGACAAGACAAAATCTGGTGGGCTCTGTGGAGACAGATTCTGCGGTGGCCAGTTGGCCTGCAGTATGAGGCACATAGAGACTTCTCTGGTAAGACACTCCCTAGTATCAGAGAATCCTCCCTAGGTTAGGGTAAACAGAAAAGGCTTCTCCTAGGATGCTCTGTCCTGTTATGTTAATCTACCCCAGTTCTGTTTCCCTGGTTGGCCTGTGGTCCCTCCGCCCCTTTGTTACCTTATTTGTCCCATGCCCTAGAAAGTTCTCCACTCCCTGTTCCCCCCATTGGCCCTTGCCCCTTGCCACTCCCCCAGAGCTTTCTCATTGGCTCCCATTCCCTCATCCCGCCTTTGTACCACCCCCGAGCCCTCAGATCATTGGTCCATGATGCTCACCCCACTCCCGTACTTAAACCTGGACTCTCTGTTGTCTTTTGTCTTTGTCAGTGGATCCCTTTATGGCATGGCTGCAATACACCTCTGTCCGTGGAACTTAATGCAGAGACCCTTCCTGCCTCTTTGCTGTCGACCCATATTGCTGAAGCTATCCGTGCATTTGTGCGTGCACGTGTGTGTGAGTGTGTGGCTGATCCTGCCGAGCGGCTTTGCTAAAGGAGATGCTTTTGGAAGGTCGCTGCATCACGCTCCGGCACTGCAAAGCCAACCGCGGAAAGCAACAGGATTCTCCCACCCCAGATTTGGCTTGGTCCTGCCCCTCCTGTCATAAGGCTGCAGGAAGATCTACTGGTGCCTCCACTCTGTGCAATGAGCAATGGCCAAGCATTTTGGCAGGTTTTTGCCTAAGTATAGGCTGAACTTTTTGCCTGTTTCTGTAGACTGGAGCCTGGATGATCAGTGTTCTACATGATGGAGACCTACAGCAAAACTTTCCAGTTGACTTGTTGCAGCGAAGTGAAACAATGTGCTTTAACACTGGTATTTTGTTTCAGATCGATCCATGGAAGCATTTGCTGATTTTAATGGATAAAGAAAGATCTATCACTTCAAGGACGACATAAAATGGCTGCAATAAAACCTAAAACACTTCCCAACTAAAATCATGAACAATCAAGTAAAACATTCCTGGAGAGCATAGAAAAATATTAAAAGTATTGATAGATCATAATGTCAAAAGAAAAACCAGTGGGACTACTTATAAAGCAGGTGCTAGTGTTAGGCTTTACTTTATTAAGATCGAAAAGAGGTTTTGATTTCCAAGATATTTAGGTACCCAATGTCAGTTAGATTAATGATAATTAGAAACATGAAGTTGATTCAGAAAACTTGCAGTACTGAGGTGTTTGTGAGCTTTTGGTTTAATAATCTTTGGATATCTCTGGGCAATTTATTTCAATAGATTTTTTTTCCCTTAAATACCTTTGAGTGCCAGAAATACTTTTCACTCTTGAAATTGTTCTCTGATAGAAAAATAAATGAGATGTCTTTTCTTATTCTCTCTCTAAATCTTTACTATAAGAATGAGGCATTACACAATCTAAAACCCTGATTTACTGTTTTAAGTTATGGGGTTGAATGTTATGTGTTTGAAAAGTACTCTGTTTATTATTTGGTGAACACCTACAGGAAAATAATGGGGATTTACAGGAAAGTAATAGTTCTGGCTAAGATAGGCAAATAGAATAGAAAAGGCTTCATATGGTCATATATGATTAATAGAATCTGTTGAGAATAGTTATGTGGTAGGTAAACAGGCCACATATTATGTGGAAAGTACAATTTCTTCTTGAACAATACCTACCATATATATAGATATCTTATTAAATATTCACAAGGTACCAGTCATCTAAAGCAGGAAATCCCTATTGAAGTTTTCACCATGGCTCAAATGGACACAGTAATAGATTTTCCTTCTCATTTCTGTATTTTTGTCACAATAAGGCCTTCATATGACCAAATTCAAGATAAACCAAAGATCTGAATGACCTACTTGATCCAGTTCTATCTGGAATAAGTATGCTGCATTGGACTGGGACCTCTAACAGGAGTAACAATGCTAAAAAGAAATTACTGTACTGTAAGGTTGTGATTTTTTCATTGTTCACATTTCCTACTTGTATCAATGATTCTGGATTCAGCCCTCAAGTCTTTATAAATTGGATGAAAAAATATGAAAACTCTTTTGCATCGTAGTATCTCTCAATGCTTTTGGAAGAGAAAGAATTTTTTTTGATGAACTAATTAATGCTTCACCTTCACAACTCTGTAGAAGTAGTGATGCCAACAGTATTGCTGATGCTTAAGCAAGATCCTAAGCCAAATATAAGACACCTCAAATTGCAGCTAGAACCTGGAAACCTTCAAAAGACTTTAGTTATAACAATATTATTGTTACAAATGAGTGATAGTTCCTACAACCACTTATTTTGGCTGGAGTGCTTGTGCAAAAAAGATTTAGAAGGTCAGGTTAATTTCGTAAGATGTTATACAAAACCTTCAAGTTTGCTCTTTCAGCTCTATGGCTTGTATATCATTTTACTAGAGTTCAACTTTTACAATAAATAAGATGAACAGAGTGTTGGGGAATAGATGTGTTTGGGAGACTGACAAACAGAAGTGAAGAAACATGGTAAAACTTGTTTTGGAGGCAGGGGAAGTGATTAACTTGTTCTTTATTAAAAGCAAAATGGAAATACCACCAACTGAGGGAGCTAGGAGGGATCTTCTTTTTATTTTGAAGTACATCTTGACGTGAAAACAACTCTGGACGGAGTTTTTAAATTTCAGTACAGATATTCCAAATAATCAATGCAGAATTGGACTGCAGATGAAATTCTGTAAAATGAAAGCTTGCTAATCCTATATTGCTGGGTTATTTCCAGCACAACCTTGTTTTCCAAGGACGCCAGTTTGATCTCTGACAGACCTCATTTTCTTTATCTGGCTTTGAAATAAAGATTTTACTTTTTAGCAATGTGCCAAGATAGAGAATTCTCCACTGCTGTGATTGAACTTAGAACAGACTAAAAGCTGAACATGTAACTTTACTTTGATCTGAAGCATGAATTTATGGGATGACCTTTAATAACAATTCTGCCAAGAATTCCCTGGGAAACTGAATTTCCAACAGAAAACCTTATCACACTATGACAAACTAAAAAATAATTGTCTGCTGTAACTAGGCAGCTGTCGGACAAATCCAGTGTAATATTATCTACATTGCTTTATTTCATACCTGGGACAGGAACTTCAGCAGAAATTCTGTTTTACTGCTAGAACTTCTGTTGCCCTGTAGCAATCAAAGGAGGTTCCAAGTGCTTAGATCTTAGGATTAACAGTGAAATGCATCTTTTTTTATCTGTCCTACTTTTAAAAAAGTAGGAAGACCTCTCCATTCCACAGGTGTGAGTGCCAAGGGTGTACACATCATCAATTTATTTCCCTAATACTGTAAGTGAAGACTTGATTTATGAAATCTTGATTCTGTGAAGGACTAAATATATCTAATTTTATGCACTGTACATAGGAGTAGTCCTAATAACTTCTTCAGAACTATTGCACATGGTATAAAATAGTAAATTTATAATTTCTGAACAAATTCTTTTATGCGTTACTCATTTACCACTGAAGTAGAGTAAAACTAAAGCTTTAGTTTCTCTTAGTCTGACCTGAAACACTCACTGATCTCAGTGGTGCAGAATGACACTCTAATATCCTGCTACACTAACAGTATGTTGGACAGATTTGTTTTGTTTTCATCTTGAATGTTTCATGTTCCAGGCTGGGTGCAGACAGCACACGATTAGTACTTTCCCCCTACTGCCTTTTTCGTATTTTCTACTTTCCAATGCTTTTTATCAATTTCAGGTTGTCATGTTGAAACTCTCTTCGACCTTTCTTTCTTACTTAGGTGGAGTCATTAACTTTCCTCGAATTTATCATCCTCTTTATCTCTTTAACATATTTGTGTAATGCCCTTTTGAATCACAGAAATACTGTTTACTTCCATGGGCTTTGGATGAAGTTTGGAGTACTTTTCCCATTAAAATAGGTACTATACTTTCTGGATTAAAGGATAGCTGCACCTCTTCATCAGAAGCAGTACAGGTGAAATCTGGATGACTGAGACCTTGCTTGGGGCAGAGTTTGTCTGCCAGGTGAATATAAATGATTGAGCCAGAAGTTTTGCTTCAAATATTCCTCATATCTATCCGAACTTTACGCTGGATGAGGTGCTAGATCTGGCAGGACAGCAGGTGATGCTATGATATTACCAATATGCTTCTGCTCCCCTTCTGTCTCCATTTTAAAGCACTAATAGGCTTTCCAGTCATCTTTTAAAAATGAACGAGATGAAATATATGCAAAGTACTCTTAAAAACAGGGAAGTTTTAGTGAATTGTCTTTCTGCATTGTTGCAGAGTGACAGGAGTTTTTTAGCATCCTTGCCTCTTGCTCTTTTCTGTCATTAAGTCCAGGGTGAGGAGAAATTTCAGGAGCTGTTGTGGTTTAGGAATGGTATTCCCTAATTTACTGTTCCCACTGAAACACTCTAAACCATGTGCTGCTTGCTCACTCCTCACTCCTCCTTCCCAGCAGGCTGGAGAGGAAAATTGGAGGCAGAAAATGTAAACATCACAGGCTGAGATAAGAAAAATTTACTAGAAAGAGCAATAAGATAAGAAACAACCAGGAACAACAATATTAACAGCAGAATTCACCAGAGGAACAAACAATTCAAATGTGAGCGCTCAGCTTGCAGGACACGGCACTGCCCCACCGCTGACTTCACCACTGCCAAAGGGACGGGATCCCTTTCCCCCACTCCCTGCATATGGTATAAGGTGCTACAGAATAACCTCCAGGTCCTCTTCTGCCTACTGAGAAAGTTAACCCTGTTCTGGGCAGAACCAGGACAGGAGCCTAACATTGTGCCCAGTAAAAGTGGAGTTGTATCATAAGCTTTTGTCCTTCAGACTAAAAAATGTCTCCCTTAAATCTTTACTTTCCCTAGCTGTGTAATCTCTAAAACCAGTCTATGCATCTTCCCTTAGCTTCCCCAAGCTTTAAACTTTTTCTTATCTTTGTATTTCATCTTATATATGGTTGTTCTGGAAGAGCACTAGCCCAGTCAGACATACTTTCTTTTCTCTCCTTTTTAAGGAACGGTAACAACTGGGAAACCCATGCAGAAACACTGGTAGATTAATCACAACCTTTTTTTAAAAGTTCTGAATATTTTTTCAGTTCTAAGAATATGTCACCTTTACTTATATAGTTCATGATTTTGTTGTACTGCATTCAATACCTTGTATTACAGTGCTGGTAGCTCTTTTTAAACAGAAGCAATGACAGAAAGTCTGAAAGGTAATGAAATAGAGGGATTGCTAAATGCAGCCAAATTATGAGAATCTGTATACCTGGCAAACAGCTCCCTTAAACTTTAGAAAAGAGGAGAAGACAAGGGGGAAAAAAAAACATTCACAAATTGAGATAGAGTAGTCACATCTAAGGAAAAAATCTGGCAGATGCTAACAAGGAATCTAATTGAAGAAATTTATCTGCATTGTAGGTTTATTAATATTCTGCTGAAATTATTTGTATTAAAACATCATCATGTACAAGCGCATCTAAAATTCTGATGATACACTATTTATCAGGATAAATAGTCAAGAGTTTTAAATTGCATAGGTGATATTCTGACCCTACATTGCATTTGTTTCTGTTATACAGACAGTTTGTTTTCACTATATCTTCATTGAAGACATCTGTATTTTTTGTTCCTTTAGCGCTTTTGTTTTTTTTTTTTTTACTAAACTGCCCTTTGATAGTGCTGCTCATGAGACAGGGCACAGACTGTATGATTTGAAGTTTTGGTATGTGTGGGACTGCCAAAAAAATCTACCATGCCTGGAATGATTTAAATTCTTTCCTTTTGAAGGGTTCTATTGTTTTAAAATAGTTTAGGAAATGTTATCATGATGTGATTTAAGCTTTCACTTCTTGACACTTTGTACTGGATGCAGTATTATATTACACAATGTGATTGAATTGTCATATTTTCCTTCATGATTATAGATAATTATGTCAGAATTCCAAAGATATAACAATGCTATACCCTTTCAGAGAAAATGAATTATAACTAACTTAATTTGCACTTGTTTGGCTTAGCATTTTGTACCACAGTTCATGACTCATCAAGCAATGTCATATGAGAAATTTATAACATATTCCTTTGTGCTTTTTAACATAAAAAACAATCCATCATTTTTGCACCTTGAAGTCAGTCTCTTTTTCCAGCTGTGATAGAATACAGTGTTAACTGAAGTCAAAATGATAACATCAGTAAGCCAATAAAATTAATAAATAAAGCAATATCCATTTTTGCAAAGCAAATGTTACCAAGTAAACTTTAGTAAGTGATATATATTATTCATGCCTGTATACCTTTCAGTATTTTGCTTCGCTACTCTGTTACTTGAAAAAGGCCTAGAAAATTAACATTGGACTTTATTTTAGTAGCTACTTAATACTGTGTTTTCTCTAAAGAAATTTCTGCCTAGTAGTTCATTATTTCTTCCAAAAGGCAGTCAAGCTGCTGGATGTAAAACTAAATGAATACAATTATAAACTAGTATAATTTTTCAGAAACAAAAGTAAGATCACCTGGCACAACTGATGAACAAAACCTGAAGCTTGTGAAATATTAGCCTAAAAAGCCCAATAAAAACTGAATTTCAAAATTTCAGATATTTTACATATTAAGATTATTAATGAGGTAAATAGCAGGACAAAGCACTGCCAATACAGGGAGTTTTGGCTTCAAAGCCCAGCTGGGTCTTTCAGATGTGTCAGGGTAGCTGCAGAAGGCCATTCATGCATGAAATGGGCTTTTTGGCCTGAAAGAAGTCACTGTAATTCGGGGTGATAAACTAGGATCTGATAGAGACCAATAAAAACAGTTCCATAGCTATTTAAAGTCAAGGAAATCAATAAGGATCTAGATGGGAATTATCTAAACATAGGCTCCATGTCTAAGAAAGAGTGATCCAGAGAACTATGCAAAGTGTGCAAAACCTTGCTGCCAATGGACAGTGTGTGGGTTCACTGGACTATTAAAGCTCTGTGACAATCACAGGGAGACCTGTTCTGCATGGATGTACTGACCCCAGGCACTTAAATTCCATTGCTGAACACCTACGAACTTTTTGAAAGCCTAATCCTGTAATGCTGTTACTATGTGTCATGGTTTAATGCTGGCCAAAGGCCAGGCAGCCAGGACAGGCACTCACTCACCCCTCCCTGCCACAGCTGGGCAGAGGAGAGAAAAATTTAATGAAGGCTTCATGAGTTGAGATAAGGACTGAGAGAAAACACTCCAAGGGCAAAACAGGCTCAGCTTAGAGGTACAAAGTGAATTTATTGCTAACAAAATCAGAGCAGGAAAATGAGAAGTAAAACAAGCCTTTAAAACACCTTTTCTTCCCTCCAGCCCCTCCCTCCTTCCCACTGACAGTGCACGGAGACAGGGTGTGGGGGTTTTGGTCAGTTCATCACCTGAGGTTTTCTTCCACTTGGCTCAGGGAGAGAAGTTGTTCCCCTGTGAGACTGTGGGGTCCTTTCCCATGGGAGACAGTTCTCTGTGAACTTCTCCAGTGTGGTTCCAATCTCACGAGCAGCAGTCCTGCCAAAACTGCTGCAGCATGAGTCCCTCCCACAGGCAAACAGTCCTCCCAAAACTGCTGTGGTGTGGGTCACTCTTCCACAGGATGCAGTCCTCCAAGGACAGGCTGCTTCAGCCTCTCTACCAGGTCTCCCACTGGATCACAGCCTCCTCCAGGCATCCACCTGCTCCAGCACCTCCCCCACAGGCTGCAGGTGGATCTCTGCATCCCCTGTGGATCCCCATGGGCTGCAGGGGCACAGCTGCTTCACCATGGTCATCACCACAGCCTGCAGAGGAATCTCAGCTCTGGCCCCTGGAGCACCTCCTTCTCCTCCTTCTCCACAGACCTTGGTGTCTCCGTGTTGTTTTCCCTCACATGTTCTCACCTCCTCCTCTTCTCTGGCTAGGAAAAAAAACTGTGCCCCCATTTTGTTTTGATTTCTTCTTAAATATGTTATCACACAGGTGTTACCGTCATTCCTAATTGGGCCAGGCTTGGCCATTGCCATGTCCATCTTCAGAGCCATCAGGAACTGGCTCTCCTGGACATGGTGGTAGCTTCCAGCAGCTTCTCACAGAAGCCAGCTCCGTGGCTCTCCCACTACCAAAAACCATGCAAAACCAACACACATTTCTGTTTTACAAAGCTTATTTCATTTAGTTGTCTGATCTTACTATAGAATTGAACCAAGTGCTAGGCAGGTTTATCACTGGACAAACCACATGGTTAAGGTGGAAAGATTTTATGTAATTCAGTGTACACTGGTATTGCAGTTTGAGAGAAAAATAAGAAAAAAGTAATCTACAATTCTGGAAAACTATTATTTCATGGTAAAAGGAGTTTCCTGGGTGCAGTAGAACTTTTATGAAAGCTACAAATTACGAATTTTTCTTTTTCATATACTCACACAACATGTCTAAACATACAAAAGAGAAATGTACTCAGTATTAAAGATGAAAAAATACATGTTTTTCCAACTAATCCTTTCACTTTGACTATCCATCCACTAATTTTCTTCCTGAGATTTGTGAAATCCTCAAGCATGTGTTTCAATATAGAGCTCATGTAGCTCTGAACTGGGGATGCTGATATGTTTTCTTTTTCTCCTTTTTCCTGCCTGTAGTGCAGTCAATTTGTCTACACAGATTCTCCTTAAATTATCTCGGAGACAATACAGAACTTAAAACCAGGCTGTAAGAAGTGTGAAACTTACTGGTGTCAGCATTACTCCAAACAGCTGGAGAGGCACTTTTGACAAACGTAGAAACAGATGAGGCTCATATGAGAGAGAGGAAAGTCAAAAGTAATTGCCAAAGGAAATTTAAACACCTTTCTATAGGCAAGAAAATCACACAATTTAATGTTTATGTTATAGGTATGTGTATATGTGTGTGTGTATGTGTGTATATATGTATTTTAATGGTGGTCATCTTTTTCTTAGAATTATGTCAAGACAACTCAGTTTTTCCCAGTGGATAGTATGAGTTAGTTGCACATTTCTTTGCTCTTTAAAGGTCACATACTGTCCTACCTAGTAGGACACATACTAGCAGTGGAGATTTGAAGCCTATTTCCTTTAAGGCTTTTGCATATAAACTCAATGATATCGCAGCTAAGTATTGACACTTAGATTTCTTCTAGTGGTCTAAATTTTAAAGCAGAAACCAGCTTCACTAAAAAATACAACTGAGGGTAGCTGTATATGGGCTGAGAACCTTTTAAATCTCTTTTTTTTTTTGTTCTCCCATTTTGTACAGAAACTGTATTTGAAAACTAGCTTGTGCGATGTCACATTGCATTCTGCTACGTCCTAACAGGAAGGTTTTTATGATAGCAATGCAGAAACAGGTTGAACAGCTCCTGGGGTCTGTATTGTGTGTGTAGCTGTTAGTCAGAGATATTTGGTTCAAGCCAAATATCCACTCATTTGTGCGGATGAGCTCTGAGACTTGATAAGGAGCTTGCATGGCCCCTTATCTGCTAAGATAATGTACACTTTCCTGTTATTAGAGAAAAGCTACTTGCACAAATAATGCCTTTAATCAGACCTACCTGAATATGGAAGAAATTCACAGTGGAATTACTAACTGCATGGATGCAAGATGAATGTATGTGCTGTTACTCTTGCAGTGTTCATCTCGAGAGCTCAAAACTCCATCAGTTCAGCCTGTTGTTGGTGCTCAGCTCAATTGTCTCTAAATGTATCTAGTTACACTGGTTTGAACAATATTTTGGGGGCCATCAGCTTTTGAGAAGACAATTTTGTTCTGATCCCATGACTGAAGGAAGCATTCCTTTTTATAATAGTGATCACCTGTTTTTTAAGTGGATTTCTTGTGGGGGTTTTTTTCCCTAGTGTGGCGGCAGTAGCAGCAGTCGCTGAGGTTACCAGGGAGCCAAGAAGGGCCAGGGCAACACTGGACTCACGGTGGACTGGCACCAAAGCGTAGAATCTCCCCAGGTTATGGAGAGTTCCCACAGTCCCTTACTGTGGTATGTAGATTATTGCTTTGTGGTTGGCCAGTTGACCCTCTCTCTAGTTCTATGTAGATCCTATTGAATATGCATGTTCTCTAGTTAATATGTTAAGATTCTGGAAGTTTCTCTGCTCCTCAACACCCCATTGGTTCCCTTTCCCCATTCCTGCCTCCCTCCTTCCCCGGTTTGTTGTTCCCCTGTCACTCCAGGTTCTCTCCTCCCTCTAGCCCTCACTCAGTTGGTTTCTGCCACTTTGCCCGCCCCCAAAAACCCCGGATATAAAATCCCTGAACCCTCTTCTATAGGGGCCATTTGTGACTGGACCATCTTGCGTGTGTTTTGGAATAAACCTCGCTGGAATCTACGCAACAGGTCCCTCCCGCCTCTTTATCTCTGGTGACATGGCTTGTTATCCATCTGGGCTTGTGTTGGCACGAGGCCTCTGAGAGTGTAGCCTTGCACTGTCGTGCTGAAGCTGAGTATCTGGGATACTAGTGGAAGCAGCCCCAACCAGGACACTCTCCAGGAAGGACATGGTGGCCCCCCACATCAATGGGCTAGCATGCATCACCCTAGTGGGAATATAAGCATGCTATGTCACTTAGCTTTAGGACAGATGATCTTTGTAGCTTTTGGGAGAATGGATCCTAGGAAGTTCTTATGTAGCTGTAATGAAGAGATGGTGCCCACTTACGAATTTCCTCTGAGAGGCTGCTGCTCAACTACCAGTATTGTACTGCTTCCCATTAAATAATGTCTTACAAATTAAATAATGAGCACAAGATTATTGATTAAAAAACTGTACCCCCAACTTAATTGAAAAATTGTACCTAAGATGTGCTGCAGAATGCTGACAAAGTAATTCTCTTTCTAAAATCCTCTTCCTGTCATTGATTTGTCATCTGGTTTCTTTTTATTAGTTTCATAGCCAAAGTGAACTCTTACTTAAAAGATCATTTTTTAAACATATTTCTTTCTTTTATTCTTTTCCACTCCTAGATTCACTCTTAAGCAAAGTGAGTACAGTCATGAATATAGGACATCATTGAAAAAATTGAGCTCATATTCTTTGTATTAATTGTTATATGTCAAAGTGTGATTAAGTGAGCAGATGAAAATGAAATTGCAGACAAAAATGAAATTTCATTTGATTGTTCAAACCCTTCAAGTTTACCTTATTGCTTTAACAAGTTGTTGTGGGTTGACCCTGAGTTGATGGACAGTTTTTTGGACTAATGACGCTTCTCGCAATTTACCTATTTAAACCACGTGGAAAGGCGGGACTCCCTCTTTCGTCCTAGCCCGCCTGCGGGAAGGTCGGGGCGGGGGGCTCTGGGCCCCGCCGGGCCCTGCCAGGCTAGGCCGGGCCGGGACCCCTGGCTCTTTCTCTCCCCTTTTTTCAACGCCGCAGCACGAACTCTGGGTCATCAGCGGGGAGAACTATCCCAGAGCTGCAGGCAGCTGGAGCCAGCTATGAACTGCCTTACAGCTAAACTCATCCAGCGCGGCTTTCCCGGGACCAGCGGGTCCCTCTCCCTGCTCAGGGCGGAGCCAGCGAGAGCCAGCAAAGCCTCCTGTCTGCAGCCAGGAGACTTCGTGCCGAACTGAAGAAAACACCATGCAGCCAGCAGCACAAAAAGAGTGAGGGTTTCTTTATCATAAAGCCTGAACAAGAACACTCTTCAACGTGGCGGCTTCAGAGTCAGAAAGAGAAAGTGAGTCATGCGGAGCAGAGCTGAAAATGGCGAGAGAACAAGGGGCGGTGCCGCGTTTCTCGCGCGCAGCTTAAAAATACTTTTTGCATGCCGTGGTAAGAAATTGTAATACTGCAAACTGTTTGTCTCTTTAATCCATTTAAAGTACATGGGGGGATGAAAAAGTCACGTGTGGCCCGTGAAAATTGTGAAGAGTGCCCATGCCAGGTTGTGTAGAAGCAGTGAAAGGCTTTTAAAGACTTGTGACAAAGAAAGCCTTTGTGTTCAGGCCAAAATAACTCATCCTTAAAAAAATATTAATAACCCCATGTGATGAGCTGTGAAATTTTTTCATAGAAGAGATGTTCCACACCACAGCAAATTGTTGCTTTCCGGGCGGGTTTTGCTGCTGGTGGCAGTTTAGAAACCACGTAAAGTAAAGGAAAACCCTTTTTCCCTTTAAGCATAAGAAAGAGACTTTTCCAAAACTGCAACTCTGACTGAAATCCCATGTTCTGTTATCTTTTGTGTAAGCTGAGTGAAAAGAGAAAAGTGCTGGAGGAGGGGGGAGATTTGTTTTAACTTTCTTGGGTTTTTTTTCTTTCTCTTTTAATTCTATTAGTAGTAAAACCCTTTCTTTGTATCACAACTGTTTAAGATTTGTGCCTGCTTTGTTTTTGTTTCTTTTAATTTTTATCTCACACAAAAGAAATCAGTAAGTAATCCATATTTCAAACCAAAACCCCTACACTTTTTGGTGTTTCTGCCCAGTTTGCAAATTCAACCCGCTACACAAGTTATCTTATACTACTTGAGAAAAAAAAAAAAAGAAGCAGGTAAACTGTGTTTGTAGGAGAGAAAAAGTTTCAGAGAGCAAATTAAAATTCACTGACAGGTCCTGAGGAGAGCTGCTCTCAGTTCTGTTTTCTGTCCCTGGTTACAGGTGCAAGTCTCTACAAAACAAACAAGGAGGAGCCTGGTTTGTGAGCATCCTTCTCTCAACAAAGCATGAAATGAGTATGGTTAAAAAATTTGAATCTTCCCCCTCATATTTTGTCCTTGTTCCCGTCTCTGTCTCTGGCCTGTATGCTGAAAACATTAATTTATCAAAATACTGAGTGCTGCTCTAAATCTTTGTGTTTGAATACACGTGTTTTTTTGCATAATTACAAATTAAACCTTGCCTTATGTCTTAAATACTCTGTGGTTCACACTGGTATTCATATCTTGACATGTGAGGTGTCTGTTCTGTTCACTTTCTAAGACTATTGGAATTCTTCCCATAAAAAGTATGAAGTATTGAATTTGAACTTGAGTTTACATTAGAGTAATAAGTGATTCTTTCCTTAATCTTTGTTTGTTTGTTTGTTTGTTTGTTCCACATTCCTGGTATGATGTCAGGGATCATTTAATCTAAAATATTCCTAGTGATAGAGGCTTCAGGAGGTCCCTTCTTTCAGGTAGTTCTAGAGAGGGATAGCATTCTCTCTGAGCCTCCTTTTGTACAGGCTCCCTCAGCCACCCTTCATCAGACTTGTGCTCCAGATCCTTCCCCAGCTTTACTGCCTGTCATTGTGTTGCAGTGCTTAAGTCCATTGCAGGAATGACCAAGGAGCCACAGAGCCCCAAAACAGTGGAGGTCCACTGGTGGGCAGGCTCAGAGGTCTAAGATCACTCCCTTTTACTCTTTTTAAGTCCATGTTCTAGATAGTTCTCCTTTCCTTAATACCCCACTGGTTCCTGGTCCCCTTGTTCCACCCCTCACCTTCCCCACTGGTCACTGTCCTGTCACCCCATGTCCTCTCCACCCCCTGGCCCCCAAATGATAGGTTCTGATGTTCGGCCCTCCCTCGGTGCCGATCCAGATAAAACCCTGGACCCCTCAGTGTTCTGTGTTCTTTGTCCCTGGATCCCTTCGAGCAGGGACCCCAATAAACCCCTTGAAAGGTCCATACAAAGGACCTTTCCCTCCTCTTTGTCCCCAGTGACGCTGCAGGAGCTATCCTACTCTATGTGTGTGTGAGTGACTGCGAGTATCCACCTACTACAGCGTGTCAGAGTGTGTCCGAGTGCGTTCGTGCAGCACCCCCCGGAGCGGCTCCAATCGGGACGCGATGCTCTTTCCAACCCCTGCACTTGCATTGTGTCATCATTGCACATGCTCCAGCACCACAAGGTCTTTCCTACAATGTGGAATTTCCACACTGGAAAAAGCAATAAATATAATGGTATGGGCTAGGACACTGCAAATATGTTCCCCACCATCTTCTCCAATTCTCTAACACAACTGAAGTCAGGTAGGAGCTTTATGTCTCAATGGTAATGAATAGTTTAAGTAAGTTTCAACAACAGATTAAAAAAAGAAAAAGTAATTTTCTTTTCAGGACAAATAAACAGTTTGTCAGTAAACAGATTTATCTTTAACATCAAAGCTGCACAAATGAATTTAAAAGAATGAGTCATAAATGCACTAAGAGTATTATAGCCAAGCTTTTCTTTGTCAACATTTTTTTCTGTGTCCTTGAGAACTTGCTTTTTTAATGTATTCATTGACAAACTTAGCACAGTCTGCAATACTGAAAATTTGTTCTATATTCCTTCTCAGTTTCAGCTTTATCTGTACATAAATTAAACAAGAAAATGTATGCCATGGACAGTTTTACAACAAATCAGTGAAAGTTCCTTGTGGTGGCAGTCCAGCTCTGGATCTCATTGAATAAGAAAACAAATCTAGAAGATCTTTATTCAGAGAAACACAGATCTTCAGTAATCAAAGGCAACAAAAATTTGTGAAATCTTTGTAGCTGTGGAAGTTCCATGCTGGAAGTAATAGTGCTGATAGAACTATATTAACCATGCTTTTGCAAATAAATACTGCCTTTTACATTTTCACTTGCTTTTAATTAAAATATCTGGGAATTAAGCAATAAGAATTAAAAAGCACAAAAGGCAGGTTTTTGTCTATCTTAAAAAATAATATCATAGATCTGCAAAAGACATTTTTAGCATTACTGAGTTCTGACCTTTTCTGCCCTGTTGTTATAAGTTGCTTCACTATTGCAGAATGTCTGATTTCTCTAAAAGACATATAAAATGAAGTAACTGTTAATGAATACATCTCAGGTGCAAGTAGCTCAGTTTGCAAGCAGCAGATTGAGATGCAGGTTGAACTCTTGGTGGGAGCCTGAGACATGAGGCCATGAACTGCCAACCCATTTGTTAACAAAGACTCACAAAGACCGGTGGCACTGGACAGGTGGATGGACACCGGGAGAGAGAGAAGTGGGAGACTCTAAAAGAAGAGCTAGACATGCGTGCAATTATAATCCGAGGGTATAAAAGCCCAGGGAGTCTGTTGTTGGGGATCCTCCTCCTCAACACCAGCTCGATCTGTTTCTGTATTACTGTGCCATGAATATATTGCTTTATGGAACTAGACATCTGAGACTATGCCATGGGAAATCTAGGCTGAACTGATAAAGAAACCTGGTCTGACTGCAAGTGGGGCACCCATCAGCTCACTGGAGCTGACCACTGCAAAGGGACTTCAGTCCCGGGAGTGAAAGTCTCTAGTATTGGGAGTGTGGCTGCCAGAGAGTTTTGTTGATGGTCAGACTGGCAAGTTTCCTGAACATTAACAAATCAAAAGTGAGTAAAGTAAATGTTTTCATTTATCTGATGTGTATCACTGTTTAACTGTACATGATTTACAATTATATTTCTTCAGAAGGAAAGACCTGTACTATTTAACAATGATCCATATAAAACTTAAAACTGTAGGCTGTTTTCATGTTCTAGCAGAGACAGGTTGTACTCCATGTTCTCTACTTTATAAAGAATATATGGAGGAGGTGAGGAAAGATTTTCCAGGGTCTTGGTTACTGGGAGTGGATTGGAATTTCAGTGCTGAAATTTAGGTTTTATTACATTACCACTAGAACAGGCACAGAAACTAAGAGCTTAATGCAACCTGGATGTAAGCTATGAGGAGTCTTACTTGTTTCAATGAATAGCAAACACGATAAAGAGTTGGGTTTGTGTTATTGACATTTACTTTCCTTGATAACATTTCTCTTGGTGGAGAAAGCCACAACTGTAGGGAAGAGTACACTTCACATTTCTAAACTTTTTTCTGTGGGAAAAAAAGAGGCAATCACTTTTTTTTTTCCTGGGGTTTTGTTTATTTTTATTTTCTCTTTTGGACCTGATGTGTTGCTTAGGGCCACCCAGGGTAAGGTTTTCCTTTAATTTGTGTTATGGAGCAGAGGGGCACAGGCAAGCCTTACCTTTGTAGAGCACTAATTTACAAACTTGAATTCATATCCTTGAATAACTTCAAGGAAGATCAGAGCAAAGAACATATGGGGAAAATAATGGGAAAAGGGCAGCTTAAATTCTAGAGAGCAGTAAAATGTGTTTGAAGCAGCTTACTGCAAGTAGTAAATTCCTCACTGTCATCTATGGTTAATCAGCCCCTTATTAAAGGGTTAATTTAATAAGCAGTAGAAGTAGAACCACCATGAAACTTCACAGAACTGTTACAGTTGTTGTCTTTGCTTTTTAGAAAAAAATAATTAGATCTGAACCATTTTCAACAGAGACTGAATTGGACCCAGTTCCAGTTATCATAGATTAACAGAATATCCTTCCTTCCTTCCTTCCTTCCTTCCTTCCTTCCTTCCTTCCTTCCTTCCTTCCTTCCTTCCTTCCTCCCTCCCTCCCTCCCTCCCTCCCTTCCATCTTTTCCCCTTGGGACTGTGACATATATTGAAGGCTGGTTATACCATCTCACCCTCCTAACCATTTGCCTTTGCTAAAGAGAAAGAGTATTCTGCTCATCTCTTCCTGCCTGACCCACTGAGCACCAAGGCATCCACTCTGCTTCCCAGGTTGCAATAGGTACTGACACTGGAGAGGAACCCACACTGCACCCCAGGGCAGGAGAACAGATAAGTCTGCAGCAACAGGGGTGAAATGGAAATGTCCCATTTTCAGCATGTACAGAAGTATTTCCTGCCGAGGAACTACCTGCTCCTCTGTGCCTGAAATCTATCTACTACAAAGAGTGAATCTGCTCTTCTCACACCCAGTGCTTGGCCTCTGCCTGAAGCTACCAGTGGTGTAGTTCACATAGGCACAGCAGAGCCAGTAGCCTAAGCTGAGGTGTCTGCTTTCTCTCAGATGACACCTAAAAAAAGATTGGCTTGACTGAAGGCCGAGCTGCGAGCATCCCTGTTCCATAGTCTAGGACCTACCTGTCTGTAACAACCCCAGCTCACTCAGACAGCCTGAAGGCACTGAAGCAGCTGTGAGACCTGATTAATACAGCAATCTGGTGGTCAAGAAGTCACCACCTGGGTTACCTGACAATTATATGTCTAGTGAATTAATGCCTTCATGGAAAAAAAAAACCAACTAAAACAAACCAAGTCAGGTATGATTATAAGTGGAAGTATGTTTAATAAATCAAACCAATGACACTGGAATGTAAAAAGTTTTTTCTTCTGTGAAGTATTAAATCCTCAACTCATGACATCTTTTGCAAAAGCAGATCTGTGAACTGCCTCATTCAGACCTGTGCACACTAGCTCAGGGAAGTGGTATTCAGCTTTCTTCTGCATTTAATGCTGCTCCTGTATAGAGCAATCCATTAGCATTATTGCTTTACGGGACACTTTCTCACATTTATGATTTTGGAGATGGTTTCTCAAATTTGTGCCCTTCTTTGAAACAGTTTGCAAATTTTGCACTTCTGGCAGATAGAAGGATGCAAACTTTTGTATAAGTGATCATAAAACACATTGCTCAAATGCTTCCACTTTTCCATTTCAAAATTATTTTTATTACAAACATATCATGACCAAAACCAACCCCTAATTTCCCAAGTGACATCATTACACTTTCAATGAACTGATGACAAATTGATAGTTCCAGAGCAGGGGACAAAAATCCCACGCAGAAAATGGGAAGAATTTCACAAGAAACCTTGGCGAAAGCCAAAATACATCTCTATAGATCCCCTGAAATTGATATGAACTGTAGCTGGGATTTTTCAAAAGCAGGGCTGAAGATGCTTGAAAACACTTGATATTACTTTTAGTAAAATGCTGCACACTCAATGTTTCCTCAGCATCCTGTGTAGCAGCTAGTACAAAACAGCAGTCAAAATGTCAAAATGTAGGTATGAGAATTCAATTTAAGTAGGTTTTAATTGCTTCTTCTGATAACACCATTTGACAGTAACATTTGTTTCTAACTACTTGTTAAAACTGTAATGAAATTTAGAGCAAGAGATACAAAAGTAGTTCAGCGCTGATATGATTCCATCCAAGTGCTCAGTTTCCATCAGACAGCAGTCACATCCTGTTTTGCTGCCTCCCTGTAGTGTGGGCCATTCACAATGATGGAGTACTCCTTCTTGTAAGGTATTGAGCAACAGAGTGTGATTAAAATGTGGTGCAATTAATAGTGAACTGCTATGCAAAATCAGTTTCAATAATTGTGGGTGTGCAGGGTTTCTGTAAATAGGCATTGCTAAAAGTAGAGCAATTCACAGCTGTAGGCTGAAGTATTAGAAAAATACCTATCTAGTGGCATCAGCAGTGCACAGGTGGAATGATCTGAAGGACACATGCTCTGAAACTCCATTCTTCTTACACACAACGTAGCATCAAACAATGCATTCAAAAGAGTAATTTTTGAGGAGAGAGGATGATTTGATTGTAATAGTAATCAATTTTTTGCTTTCTATACTTACACACACATCATTTTGCTTATATTTTTGAAGAATTCTCACATATGACTTCATGCATTTCCTTTCCTTTTCCATCCATTTTCCACATATTTGAATCTGGATGCCTCTCTGGTTAAGATCAGCAGCGATGGCATCTTATACTTCCCGTGAATGGACCAAAAGAAACTTTCCCATAGGAACTAAAATAATGTATAATGTAATTAAAGACAGACTTACTATAATCCGGTACTGTCAAGAAAATGGTTTTCTTCTTCCCTATCTTGAGTTATTTCTGGATGACCTGTTTCTACGGCTTAAGCAAGAAGCTGCTTTGCCAGGCAAGCCCAGTGGAAATGAGATCAGAAGGGAAAAGATGTGGCTTTATACCATTATTTCTGTAGATAGCATATGTGGTAAAATACAATACTTTCACAGTTATCATTGGAACATGTGAAATTCCCGACTGGAAATGGATAGTCTCTAGTTTAGTGAGAAGAGGTTTATATAAAAATCAACCACAAAGGCAGTAAGATCTCAGGAAAGAGATGCTTCACAGTTAAAAAATCTATAAATAGATAATTTTGGATGTATGTGCTCAGACGCATATATATGTTAACTATGAGAATTAAGTCATTTGGAGTAATTTGTCTGATTAGTAATTATTTTCTTTATTTCAGGGCCTTTGAGACTGGGTACTTATGTAGGAGCTTCTTTCTGTTGAGTATGAAGTATGCATGAAGGAAATCAATCGCCATTATTCCTAAATTCTTGATTCCATTAGCAATAATTAATGGCATTAAACTACTCATATAAAAATAGATGTTGTGTAAAATAACGTCGTAATTTCCCTGGAGGTGTGTCTCTACTTTTCATGGAATTTGACTTAATTTTCTGTTAGTGGAAACTTCCTTTAAAAACTGGTGTGGTCACTTAACCCACAATAACATTTAAGAGATTTTGATTAATTTAACTTTTGCTGAGCATTTTCTCCTATGAAGTACTTGCCATCTTTTATTCCTCCAGGGATGCACTCAGCCTCTTATAAGACCCAAGCTATTCCTCCTCACTGTTGTAAATTGTTCATTTCATAGAGATTTTAGAAACCACCTCGCCCAGTTCTTCAGATTACGTTCTTCACCACACTGAAATTTCAAACACCGCTGCACTTTTGTGTCTCAGTAACCTATTATTAAAATAGATGCCTTTTCATAATTCACATTCATAGTAACAATTAAACAATATTTAATCATTTCTGCAACTGGATATTTTGGTCTCCGGTCAGCTGATTCAATCATATTATTCCACAATGATTTTTATGTCTGGGTAAGACTGTGTTACTTATACTTCCGTAGTGTGAAATTTCTCCCCATTTCAGTGACTCATACTGAAACACAATTTTAGGATTCCATAGGAGGTGATAAAGGGGACACCTCTCTCTTTTCACAGGGTGTACATTATACGATGATTCCAGGAAACCCATCACCTCTCTTGCTTAGTTTTCCCTCCTTTACATCTCCATCAAGTTGGTAGAGTGGTTTTTGCAGTTATATTCTAGTCCCTGCAGTGGTAGGACTGACTGAAAGGCATTACCAGCTCTCTTCAGGGATACAAAACCAAATTTCTCTTTTAGTAAGAGAAAGCCTTCTCTTAGATCTTGCTTATTTTGTCCAGTATATAGGCAGTATCTAAATTTCTTATATATATATATATATCAGTATATATATACATATATGTATCAGTATCTACACAAAGGGACAAACATGATTAACTTCATTGTTAACTTTCAGACTCATCATTTGTAATAGTCTTTGAGTTGATTACTTAATTTAATACTGATCAGAGATTTTTTTTCTCTTCTCCAAATCTTCTGGAATTTTTTTTTCCTGAGAGTTATGAGTGCTTCTTAGGCTATAAAATAGATATTTATGAAAATTTTCATTAATTCGGTATGTCCATGGGTTGATTATCAAAGATGTGATAATCTAATGAAGCACAACTATGTAATGATCACATTTCGTCTGTTTTGTCCTAAGTGTAAAATTAGGTCTGCAGAAGATCTGTCCTTATTATAGTGCAGCTTTTGATGATGCTCTGATTTTGTATATTGAACTACCATTTTTCCGTTGTTACATTACAGGCTTTTTGGGTTTTTTGGCTTTGTTTTCTTATTATTGTAGAAAAAATTTCAATAAAAGAGCTATTGTTTAACATTTTCTACTTTGTTGTTTATGCAGAACAAGTTTTATTCATTGAGGTAATGGTGCCATAAGATAACTAATGGAACTGTTTGGCTGGATTAAAGATTAGTAGTCTTTGTTTCCCTTATTTGTTTACATGATATCATCAATATAGGCGGTTTTTTTGTTGTTGTTAACGGTAACCATGACATATACTGAAATACTATCATATGAGGTGCTTGTTGCATTTTCCACATAGAAGTGAAAACACTATTGGCTACACAATGCAATGCTGAAATCATACATCAGTTCTATTCTTCTTCATAAATAACAGTAAGCTGGGGCTAACACCAAGATTTTCTATAAAGTATTAAATAGGAAATTTAATTTCTCTTCTGTATTTTCAGCTTTGTAAGCAGTCAGAAATTTGATTTTCAGTATTGAAATACTGGGAGTTAACTTCCAGATCTCAAATCACTCTCTGCAGACAAGAAGTACACATCTGACTTGAACTCATTCTTCCACTTCCTGTGGTGCATGGTGGTTTCTTGCTGGTTTTCTTCTGTTTCTGCATTCTGTTAGAAGTCACTAAATAGCTTCTGCCATGTAGTATCTGTGACAATAGAAGGTATATATAATTCATCAAATCATCCCTTCTGAAAATGAATAAAATGTACACATCCAAGTATGATTTGAAAGCTTCCTATCCTTGTGTAAAGCCAACAATTACTGACTCTGAAGAGTTCTGTGTAGCAGTGTTGGATGGTGAAAATTCTTATTTTGCAAAATATTTTTTTCAGTTGGAGATCAAAGAACTCTCTACTTCCACCTCTTCATACTGAGATACTGAAGAATTCCATAAATTGAATGGTTTTTTTCCTGTGGAGGTTCTCTTCATAGAACAGCCAAATAGAAAATACAGTGTATTCTGCAAAAACACACTACAACATTTTGTAAGGCAAATGAACACTATTGATTTTCCTACAGTGCCTTTCATAAAGATCATCCAGATACAGTAGTCCATTACATGCTGAATTGAATAGAAATGTTTAAAGCTGTTATTTAAATTGGGTATTTCACAGAAGATACACTGGGAAAGCAGCTCAGGATTACCCATATCTCCTCCCAGCTACCAAGATTTATATAAATGGCTTGGAAAAGATGAGAAATGGGAAGACTCATTGCAAACAGTCAAGAGAGCTAATTGTTAAGAAATCAGCAAGGGAAGCAATGAAGTCCTCAGCGCTCTTAAAAAGATCCAGGGACATTTTATTGAGGTTCAGTGATGAAGTTCAGAGGATGAGAGAAATACTGAGAATAATATTTCCTTCTTAAACTGAGTGGATGTTTTAATGTGTTCCATTGTGAAGGGATGGGAAAGATGATTGTAGGAAGCATGAATATAGTTCTGATAAGGAAATGTATTTTCAGATATTCAAACAAACAGTCACAGAGAGAAACAGCAAAACCTACCAACCTTTGTGTACTATTGCTACCATAATTACTCTAAATTAATACTTTCTAAAATTTTTCCAGAAAATATTGCAGAACTGGAAAGTATTTAATAATTTCGTAAAGTGGATTCTATAGTGGCTATCTATTTGAGTAGGTGTCAGGTGTTGCTTTATGGTGAGTTGCAATGGCTAAGTCATTTAAGAGATTACCTTCCATTTCCAGAAATAAATTAGATGCTTCCAAGCCTGGGATTAATTTCTACTTATAATTTTCCTTAAGTCACTTTTGAAACTGGTGTAAAAGTTAGCATTCATCCTGCATAGCTTCAGTAATGAAAAAATACTAAATATTTAATCTAATCTTGCTCTTAGGCCACTTCTGTGATGAATAAAGAGAGGTACACAGAGAGGGGCCTTTTTATCTCAATTGTTATATGATCCATCCATGCCTGAGATGTACTGAGATGGTTTTTTGTACTCTGATAGGGTTATTATTTCTGTCACGTTTTATACTGGTTGTGTAATAATGGTTTATATGTCACCTCAACAGTGTTCTTTGGGTGGTTTGGATTTTATGGGGAGATGAAGGCTCTGAAATCATGTAGATTTGCAAAGGATTTCAGCACCTAGTCTCTTGTGTATGCTGGTGAAAACTACAGACATTTTCAGTAGTTTTTTTAATCAGTAATCTGCTACATTTAGAAAATGAGAGTGAAATGCATCCCTGTTTCCATACTTACATTAAGTTCAAGAAATGCGTAAAATTCCAGAAGGAATATAAATCAACCGCTAATTGATGGGGCTTAGTAAAGACCTTATCCTAGTCATCCTAGTGGGAGAAATTTCCAATGTTTGGAACTGCTTAGCTTTTGGCATATTACCTAACATACTTAATTGAAGAAACCTCAGAAGAGACTCTCATCTGATCTGGTATGTATAGCAATGCCTACACCTCCAAATTAGTATTTATAACTACCACCAAGGTTTTCATGTACTTTATGTAACCCTCCTCTGGTAATCTCCTCTGCTTAGGAGGGCATCCCATCAATATTTTCAATCTTGTCATGAATAATTACATTTTCTTCCTTCCTTTTAGTATATAAAGGAAAGGTACCTAGTTTGTTAAATGCTAGTGCTCTAACTCCTATTAAAGGTTTTTGGAGGCATTTGGAAAAGTATTTTTTCCTTCCATGTCCTTATAACCTTACTTGTAATAGTACATGTATTAAGCAGTTGTTTGGATTCAGTCAGATTATGTACTAGAAAGCAAGACGGTCCTTTTTCTTTTGTCTAAATTTCCATTTAGATTGCTTTCTGACTGTAAATAATTCCTGGAAGAATGTGTATGCTGTACTATCACTTCTTCATATAGCTTAGGAAAGGTCCATTTAAGTAATACTAAGACTTACACAGACAATATCAATAGGTTACTGAGAAAAAAAACATTTCACCGAATCTCAGAACTGTACCTCTCATATGAACTGCTTTTCCAGATTATTAGATGGTTTGTCAACTTGTAAAATGTGGAAGGCCAATTGGCTTGTCTCTTTAGAGTTGGTGAAAGGATCAAGTATATATGTTTTGTTTTGCTTTTAAGAGGATGTTCCGGTTAAATCTTTTAAATTGAGTTTTTTGTGGAAAAAATTAATGCAATTCATAACATTTTATCTATTCCTATTCTATATTAGAAAGATTAATTTATAAAATCACCTTGACAGAATTTCTATTTCAAACATTAACATATTTTTGATAAAATTTGATGTTCCGTGGTCTGTTTTTTAATCTATGAATCTGTAACATGTAGGAAAGGGGAATACTTAGGTAGCAAAAAATATTACCTTCCATTAATCATATAGCCCACATTTTGCTAAGCAAAGCACATTCTTCATAATCTCATTTAACTGTTTTCCATTTGTTTTTTTCTGGCACAGTGCAATTATAAGTGGAAAGGTTTAGCAAAAATATTATTCTTTTCTTCCACTTACCATGAAAGAGCACTCAGTTACAGCAGTTTTTTCTATGCTATATTCTGCAAGATCTGGATTTCTTGCTCTTTCTGTATTTGAAATTACTGTATAAAGACTACAGAAATCAAGATCCTAATTATGCAATGAGTGGTTAATTGTAATTGAACTGGTATTTAAAATCTAGGCCCTAAGGTGCTCATATGCATACTTTAAATGTATAAATAGGTGTTCATAAGACCCAGCCTAAATATATGGTATTTTGCAAGCTATTTCATGCACCCTCAGTCATATTGCATGTGACTCCAAGTTGGGTGGGAGTGTTGATCTGCTGAAAGGTAGCAAAGCTCCACAGAGGGATCTGGATAGGCTGGATCAATGGACTGAGGTCAACTGTATGAGGTTCAGAAGTCCCAGGTCATGCACTTTATCACAGCAACCCCATGCAACACTACATGCATGGAAAGGAGTGTCAAGCAGCCCGGTGGAAAAAGGCATAGAGGTGCTGGTCAACAGCAGCTGAACATGAGCCAGCATGTGCCCAGGTGGCCAAAATAGCCAAGAGCATCCTGGCCTGCATCAGCAATAGTGTAGCTACGTGAACCAGGTCACCTATCGTCCCCTATACTGGGCCTGCTGAGGCCTCACCTTGAATTCTGTGTTCAGTATTAAGCCCCTCACTACAAGAAAGGCATGGAACTACTGGAGCAAGTCCAGAGAAGGACAATGGAGCTGAGCAAGGATCTGGACCACAAGTCTGGTGAGGAGTGGCAGATGGAGATGGGGGTGTTCAGTTTGGAGAAAAGGAGGCTCAGGGGGAGACTACTTCACTGGAAAATGTAGTGAAGTGGGATCAGTCTCTTCTCCCAAGTAAGAAGTAATAGGATGAGCAGAAATGGCTTCAAGTTGTGCGATGGGAGATTTAGAACGGATTTTAGAAAATGGTAATCAGGCATTGGAACGGGCCGCCCAGGGAGGTGGTGGAGTCACCATCCTGTAAGTGTTCGAAAATTGTGTAGATGTGGCACCTGGAGGCATGGTTTAGTGATGACCTAGGCAGTGCTGGGTTATTTGATGATCTTAGAGGTCTTTGCCAAGCTTAATCATTCTATGATTTATAACAGTTGATCCCTTTTACTTTCAGCCATCATTGAAAGTAATCAACTCTTACGGCAAGGCAATTTCAATAGGATCAGAGCTCCACTGAATCAACAGGACTGTGCCTTGATACTGTACTTTCTTGAAACAAGGGCACAGTTGGAATTAACAATAAATTGTATGCTTACTTTTTCAGTGAGCAAAAATGATACATTTCTTTCCTGGGTAAAAAGCATACGTATTTCTTCATGTTGTCAGTCTACAATTGTTCAGTCACCATGATCATAGCTGTATTATGTAGTCCGTACTGATAATGATCAAAAGATATTAAGAGCTCACAGATCATATAATGACATTTAGAGGAAAATGAGCTTTCTGCCTATGCTGATACCATTACTGTCTCTACAATAAACTTGTACCTAAGCTAAAATGTATATAGGTAGTGCTACTGCAATTTTATTTCAACACAGTCTCACTAAACCCATTTGTATTGGTTTTGCACGGCCTGGTTTTTGGTAGCAGGGGGGCCATAGAGGTTGCTCCTGTGAGAAGCTGCTGGAAGCTTCCACCATGTCCAGCAGAGCCAATCCCTGATGGCTCTGAAGATGGACATGCTCCTGGCCAAAACTGGGCCAATGAGAGAGGCTGGTTAACACCTCTGTGATAACGTATTTAAGAAAATCAAAACAAAGGATACGCAGTTTTTCTTCTAGTTAGAGAAAGAAGAGGTGAGAACATGTAAGCAAAACCAACATGGTGACACCCAGGTTTTGTGGTTTGAAGCTGGCCAAGCCCCACAAAATCTGTTATTTTTCATAAGGGGAAATAAAGATTATTGAGGAAGACTGGAAACTGCAAGGCAAAATAGGCACACACTTGAGCAATTACAGTATAAAGGAGATTCATTACTAACAGAATTAAAAATAAAAATAAATAATAAGAAATTAAAGCAAACTCCCTTCTCCTCTAGCACCCCCTCCTTCCCACCAACCTGCGCAAAAAGGAAAAACAAAACATGGGATTTGGTCAGTGTTGCAGTTCTTAAGTCTCTCCAATATTTAAGTGATTCGCGGAAAAAGACTCCACTACTGAAATAAGTAGTAAAGTAGGTATGTTTATTCCAGCGCTGGGACGCATGGGGGATAATTCCTCCTAAGGCATGCGTGCCCACAGCTGCTCTCTGCTTGCTATATATCGGGTTACAAGTTCCATATTCATTAAGTTTCCCAATACGCCTATACATATTCATTTCCTAGCCCCGCCTAGCCTCGCTTCGTATTATAATGAACCCAAAATTCATTTGCGTCTGCACTGCGCTTGCGCAGTGTCGTCTGGTGGTCGTGGGCAGGGGTCTTTGATATGAAAAAGAGTCTTCCTCAGATGAAGTAAAGGGTCTTCCTCCTTCTGAACTTTTCACCTTACTTCCCTGCGCATGCTCTTTATGTCCCTGGCCCAAGTCCAAACTTCAAGGATGATGTATGTTAGCTTTAGGTTTGAAAACAGGATCTTTGGTCAGGATTCCTTCTCCTTATCAGTAGTCTTACATCCTCTCATTCTGCTTCGGTAGGCACAATAAGCAGGCTGTATGCATTGTTTTATCAGACAACATCTTAGTAAATCATTCAACTTCTGTTTCCCCTGATTCATAAGGAAAAAGAGTTTCTTCTGCTTTTACGTGGTTTACAAACTGTCACGAGCAACAGTCCCGCCCGGAAAAAATCTGCTGAGGTGGAAAAACATCGCTCCCATGAAAATCTCAATCTATTCATACTGCAGTCATGGGTCCATAACATAGGGTTTTTTTCTTTTAAGGATGAGTTATTCTGGCCTGAAAACAAAGGCCCTCTTCTTCAAAATGTCGAAAAGCCTTTCACCCCTTCTGTATAGCCTGACACAGGCAGTCTCATATCTTGACAGGCCGCACGTAGATTCTCCATCCCCCCAATTTCAATTGGATTAAAGAGACAAACAGTCTGTAATATTACAGTTTTTACCACAGCCTGCAGGAACCATTTTTAAGCTAGGCGCTAAAAGTGCTTCCGCCCTCTTTTCCCGCCACCGTCTTGGCTCCATCCCATGTGACTTACTTCCCCTTTCTCTCTGACCTTGACGTCACCATGTTAGGGAATTGATCTTGTTCGGCCTTACATTGGAGAAAGCCTTGCTCCCTTGTATGCTGCTGGCTGCATGATGTGTTCGGTTCGGTACAAGCTGTGCTGTCTGCAGAGAGGCTCTACCGGCTCCCGCCGGGTCCGCACGGGGCCGTGCCGGCCGTATGGAGAGGATGGGGGAGAGGCCCGCCGGTCCCCAGAAGCCGCACCAGGTGGTTTTAGCTGAGCAGCAGTTCACGGCTGTTTTTAGCTACCTGCGGCTCTGGGATGGTTCCCCCTCCCAACGACCCGGGGGCCCATACTGCTGCGCCGCGGGACGGGGAGGGCCGGTCCCGCTCCAAGAGACAGAGCCCGGAACCCATTTCCACCCTGCTCCCTGCAGGAAAAGCTGGAACAAAGAGGGACCTTCCCATACTTATGCTTCTCTAAACATGCAAACCGAGAGAAGCGCCATTAGTTTAATAGCCTGTCTATCAACTATGTTTCAACCTACTACACAAGGTCAGTGGAGAGGGATGGGGAGGAGGTGCTCCAGAGGCCAGAGCTGAGATTCCTCTGCAGGCTGTGGTGATGACCATGGTGAAGCAGCTGTGCCCCTGCAGCCCGTGGGGATCCATGGGGGATGCAGAGATCCACCTGCAGCCTGTGGGGGAGGTGCTGGAGCAGGTGGATGCCTGGAGGAGGCTGTGATCCAGTGGGAGACCTGGTAGAGAGAGAGGGCCCTGCTTCCAGGCTGGAGCAGCCTGTCCTTGGAGGACTGCAACCCCTGGAAGAGTGACCCACACCACAGCAGTTCTGAGAGGACTGTTTGCCCTTGGGGGGAATTAACGTTGCAGCAGTTTTGGCAGGACTGCTGCTTGTGAGAGTGCACCCACGGCAGTGAAGCTCACGAGAACTGTCTCCCATGGGAGGGACCCCACAGTCTCACAGGGGAAGGACTCCTCTCCCTGAGAAGCGGAAGAAAATTTTGGGCGATGAACTGACCAAAACACCCGTGCCCTGTCTCCCTGTGCTGTCGGTGGAAAGGAGGAAGGGGTTGGGGTAAAAAAGTGTTTTAAGGGCTTAGTTTACGTCTCTTTATCATCCTCTGATTCTGTTAATAATAAATTCACTTTGCAACTTTAAGTTGAACCTGTTTTGCCCTTGGAGTGTTTTTCTCCTGGTCCTTATCTCAACTCATGAAGCCTTCGTTATTTTTTTTTTCTCTCTTCTGCCCAGCTGTGGCAGGGGAGGGTGAGTGAGCGACTTTCATGGGTGCCTGGTATTGGGTCAGTGTCAAACCACGACACCATTGTACATGATAGGAATTCAGCTGCACATTCTTGTTAGTTCTATCAGCTACATAGCTACCATAGATGATGTCAGAGACATGATATGCATAATGACATGACAAAACATCTGGGAACTGCTGTGTCTGCTCAGAGACCTCAACAGGGAAGGATAGTTCGTAGGCACACTGTTTTCAAAGTTGCTTTCTGTCTATAAATAAAGTGTTTTCTCCTATCTCTTTCATTTTTTGAAAGTATTGTGAACCAGAACCTCTCATCACTTATCATAAATGTAGAATTTGTACAGTTTGTTGTGTTTTTTTTAAATATCAAGGGTTTTAGAGGTTCTGAAAGGAATTAATCTTGTCCATTGGAAAAAATTGCTGTTCACCAGATTTTTATATCTTGGGCACCAGAACTAATTCTGGGGGCAAGGTTTAGGTCCAGCCATTTAGATTTTTTTACTTTTTTTTCCCCTGGGTTATAGAAGTTAGGGATCAGTCCTGTAATGACACAAGATTTTTTTGTTTCTACAGTATTGACTTCATTTTGATTCTAGTACAAAGACCAATAAAACATACTTGTAGTCTTCTGTATAATGGGAAAAGCAAATATCCGTTAATGGAACAAAGAAAACGTTATAAACAGAACATTTTACGTAAATTGTTGCTCTCAAGCACTTTAGTTCTTAAAAAATGTATAGCATTTTCTTCTTTTAAATGGGGCTTATATAGTAAGGCTAAGAATCTAATTAATCTATAACTGTAGACTGTATAACATATTTTTCTTTTATACTGACTTTTGGCTGATTATCTTCTTCACGTTTCATATATGTAATTAAATTAAGACTACAGCTTTACAAGGTAAATGACAATTTGACAACTTCAAAAAGGTGTAGAAGAAAGGAAAGCATGTTAGTAATGTATGAACATTTTCTGTTTATTCATTATTTAAAATATATTTAAGAATTTTGCACCAGTATCCTCCTTCTAGAGATGAAAGACTCTATTTTCTTAAGGAACAAGTTTTAAAATTGTCCACTTCTTGTGGATAGAAATTCATGTCATTTAAACTAGGGGCAGTTTGAGCTGTCTATGCAGCTTTAATGAGAATCCACCAGAGAGCAGAGGAAAAGGAATGTCATTAACAGAGCTTTGTGAATGGTGGTATTTTTTGTCTTGTTTGGTTAAGAAGTTTAAAAAATCACTTAAGCATTTTCTCCATTCCTGGCTGTTTCTGAGAGGCAAATTGGTAGGGGGTTGAGGGGGGTGGAGTGGTGATGAAATAAGTAGTATCCCAAATCTATGTCTCTTGCTTTGTCCTTTGTCAGAATGTCTTGCAATAATCATTTTGAGGAATTTTTCGTCACCAGTGTAGTCCTGACCAAACACAGCATTTAAGTATGTTCCTATCTTACAGTACTGAGTGCCCCCAGTGTGAAGGGTATGGTTAAGAGCACTGTTGAACAGTGGACCCAAATGATAAATTCTGTAGACTAGGAGGCCTGCAAATACTCTCTTAGGTCTAAATCATAGATGTTCAGAAATGTCTGTGGTATGCTCTGCACAGTCATTAACATTTGGGATGATTACATTAACAACAAGACAGATTGCAGCAGCTTGGAAAAAACCAGAGACTGTCTCTCAGAAACATATGGGAGAAAATTCCCTGAGAGAAACAAACAAAAGGAAAAATCCTAAACCCCAAAACCTTGTTATTTTTCTATAATTTTGGTAAAATCAGAATATCCTATCTTAGTTTTATCTATCTATCTATCTATCTAATATTCCTTAGTTTTAAAACTTAGTTTTAAAATGCAGTTATAAGAAAACAAGGCAAATTATTTCAAAATTTAATATCCCTCGTAAAAAAAAAAAGTTGCACTTAATTTTTTAACTTAATTAGTTTAGCGTTTCTATCAAATGTTGCTTCATAGTACGTATCTCTGTTATTTTAAAAAAATATTTTCAGGGCCTGGAGTCTCTACTCCAATTAGTTAACTATGAACACCTGTGAAAAACTATGATTATCTCTTTTCTTATGTAAACATATTTTTTCAGTCTTTCACTTCATGTACTGATGGATAGTAATTTATGTAGCTCTTTTCAACTTTTTCCATATGCTTATACTGAAAAAATGGTAAACACCTGTATTGATACAATCACAACAGTTTTGTACTAGTTTCAGTATAAGAAAGACAATTCAAGCAGAGTTAAGAAAATAGAAGTCTTTTTCCTTATATGCATTGATTTTTATTCTGTGATTTCTTTTAAAAATTTTTTTGAATATTATTCTAAAGGAATATTTCATCTGTTATATTATTTCCTCTGTCAGCAGTCATTTGCTGACTGCCAGAGCATTTGAAAATCACATTTATAATTTTCTAATTCTGTGTATTTCTCTTTTTGTTTACCAGTAATTTCTGACCGATAGTTTTTATCATGTACCCACTAAAGTGTTCTTCAAGAAGAAACTAGAGGTATCAGTGCATTTTGAGACCTGAGCACATTTAAGAGACCCTTAGCACCAGAGTATGGTGATATTTTCATTGATAACACTCAAAATAATCTTAGTTTGCATATAGACATTCTAAAACATATTATTAGCTGGTTATTTTACAAAACACCTTATTACCTAGAGCGAATTTTCACCATTGTGGTGTATAAGTAAAACCATATAAAATAAAGGCCTTGTTGCCTTTGTAAAATCATGGCCTATTTCTATTCAGCTAAGTAGAAACGGATTCTGGGTAATGACTCACCTGAATTAGGGGTAGAAAACTATGCTGCATGACCATCGTGTGCTTACATCGTGGTGTATGGTGGTTGGTTGATTTATGTTTGTTATGCTTTAAAACTGTGTAAACTGATAACCGGCTAACTGCTTAAAACGGCTGGGCTTTTGTAATAAAGTGCTAATGCTTGCCACCATCTTCAGCGTCAGTCTTTTGTCCACCGTCACATAGTATGTTATAAGCTGATTAAAATACTACTTTTCCTGAAGTCTATAGTAAAGCTCCCACTGACATCGTAAGACTACTTTTCCACTTTGGACTGCAAAGCTTAGCACAGAGTCAGTAGAATTAGGACACAGCAGCTGAGAATTGTGCTTTTGTAATACTCTTTTTACAGCAGTAGAGATCTTACCTACATCCCTACGGTGTTGTAATAGTTGGTTCTTTTCCACTCTGGCGAAATAACAGCACTCAGTTCATGTCAAAAGTAGTAAGAATTATTGTCTGCACTTAGTAAAACTGCTTTACTGCTAAATAAAGAGTTCTGTAGCCACCTTTGTCACCAATAGCCACTAGCAACAGCTTAATCTTAATCTATGATATACCACTTAATCAGATAATACCGGCTAATTTTCTAGGGATCCAGTGATTTAATTTTTATTGTAAAAATTATTTCCTGTGATAAATGCATAGGATTTCTAGCAGATTTAGACAAAGAACAGAAATTTTGGTAGAATGCAAAACTGCAAAGCACTAGTCAGTCTACTCATCACTCTGAGTGTGTAGACAATTTAATTGCTGTAAATTAATATCTCTGACAGTTTGCCTCTAACTTCCAAAGATTATACATTAGGCTAAAACATAAAACCACTGTGTATTTAAAGAGGTATTTTGTTTGTCATGTTAAGTAAAATAAAATTTTAATGTTAAAATTAAAAATGTAAGTATCTTATGTATGACCAGATCTGGTATCTAATGAGAACGAGCACTTCCCTGTGACAAAGCCATCTGCCATAGGAGCTCATAAAACATATATACTAATAGGTAGAAACGTGTTCCATACACTGAAGCACCTGGCCTGTTTCTCTGACAAATATTCTCATTAAGGAAATCTGTACACGCGGTATCTCCTGCTTCAGTTCAGGTTTTTTGGCATAGTCCCCTGTGGTCGGAATTCATTAATTTTGTGTTGTTTGAGTGGTGCAAAGTAGGCAGAGAGAACAATATATCCTTCCTTCAACACAAAAATGAATGGCAACTATTGAAGAAATTATTCCCTTTCCTGTAACATGGCCACCTGCATTTGCTCTGCCAACTCAAAAGCTAATCACCCATAATAAAACACAATGTTCATTATCTGTTTGCCTCATTCTTAATGAAGTAATAGAAATATAATTCCTGCCAAAATCTAACTAGAGTTTGTATCATTGGACCTCAGTATGAATTGGTAACTGAATGTAAGAGAACCTCTTCTTGAATGAGAAATACATAAGGTTTGGCTGGATACAAAATTGCTGTCTGCTCTTTCATGCTGCACAGTACATGAATGTTGGTATCAGTTTCACTGTGCAGTTTCACTACTGCACAGCCTAGGAGAATATATACAAAGTATCAATTTCTTTCATTGTTTTATCATATTATTTATTTCAAGGAAAGAAGGACAGGAAAATAAAAGGAGGATGAATATAAATAGTTACTATGAGTAGAAAATATGAAGTGCGGTATCATAAGGAGCAGGCATTCTAAAGCAATTACTCTAAATTTTGATGTCATGGTCAATTTTCAATTTTCAAGGTCAATAAGATAAGATCTTACATTGCCAAATCCCTGGGTTTTTTTAATATGGTTATTATATATTATATAGCCTAGATATCTATTCTAGAATTTTCACAATAATTAATGACTTGAGTTTGACGACCACGGTTGTTTTAAAATACATGCAGTTTCTGTAAATTGCTTATTTTTGAGTCACTATCAAAAATGATCCCCAGAAATCTGATGTTATGTTATTAAACTATTATTTGAGGTGATTCTTCTCCATCTTACTGTTTATAAAAACAAAACAAAATAAACCAAAAACCCCACAAAACCACAAAAACAAACGAAACCCAAATGGATCTACACATGATCCCAAATGGATCTACACATGATCCAGTACTAAGTGTCCAGAAGTGGAAACAGCAGATTCTGCCTAGACAGAAGTGATTTAATGGGCAAGCTGGGTCTTTTTATGTTTCACAACATTCACAATTCTTACATTAGATACATTCACTCAACCATCCCAACCCAGGTTTTTTTTAACATCCATTTTGAAACGTGTTGCCCAAGAAGTTGTTTAATTCCTTTTTCAATTCCCTGACTGTATCCTCCTGTGACAGCAATATCCAGACATGCACTACTCTGTAACTGCTGGTAAAATACACTTTAATCTATCTTAAACCAAAACCTGTAAGTGTGCAGGGGCCAGGACATCCTGTACTTTTTCAGGAAAGGAGCTCATGTTCCTCTTGAATATCAGATCTCTTTAATTCCCTTCAAGCTTCTGGTCCTCTGCACCATGTCAAGGGTCACTAGTTTCTTATCATCAGTATAAAGACAAAAAAGGAAAGCCTAATCGTAGCCCTGTAATATGTGGGAAGTCTGCATATATGCCCTTGCAGCCAGGAGGGCCAACCCTGTCCTGGGGTGCATCAGGCACAGCATCACCAGCCAGAAAACGGAGGGGATTGTCCCACTCTGCTCTGAGCTGGGGTGGCCTCACCTCAAGTGCTGGGGCAGTTTTGGGCATCACAATATAAGATGTTTAACTATGAGAGAGAGTCCAAAGGAGGGAAACAAAGATGGTGAAAGGCCTAGAAGGGGAAGCCATTTGAGGAGCGGCTGAGGTCACTCAGCCTGTTCAGCCTGGAGGAGAGTGAGGTCAGGCCTCATCATAGTCTACAACAACTTCCTCGTGAGAGGAAGAGGAGGGGCAGGCACTGATCTCTTGTCTCTGATGACTAATGATAGGACCCATGGGAATGGCCTGAAGTTGTGTCAGGAGTGGTTTAGGTTGGATATTAGAAAAATGTTCTTCGCCCAGAGGGTGGTTGGGCACTGGAAAGGTCTCCTCAGTGAAGTAGTCACAGCACCAAACCTGACAGAGCTCAAGAAGTGTTTAGATGATACTCTCAGGCACATGGTGTGACTCTTGGGGCATCCTGCGCAGTGCTAGGAGTTGGACTCAATAAACCTTGTGAGTTCCTTCCAACTCAGCTTATTTTGTGATTCAGTGATTCTGTGATGTGTCATCCTTTTCCCACATCTTCAGCAATAAATTTATGACTAGAGATGCTCCTTTCAGACAAGAATGTGTCTGAATTCCAAGAGATGGTACAGTTTCACGTCGTCTATGCTGCAAATTCTGCCGACATGGCATGAACTGATAATAATATCCTAAGTAGTCTTGAGAAGCTTCTTTTGCACCAATTAGTTTTCCTCCATTTACTTTCACATTAGGGAAATCTGCCTGGCATGCTTTGACCCTTGGGAACACTAATAAAATTTCCCCACCTCTCACTTTATGTCCTTAAATTCTTAAATTTAGGACTTTAAATTCTTCTCAAGTTCTTAAATTTTTTAAATGTTAGCCTTAGGCTTTAGAGAAAGTCATTGCACTGGGAGCTAACCTTGTAACATACTGATTCTGTCTGGTTTAGTTATTGTGGCAGTAGAAGCAGCGCTGAATCAGAAATTAATGTTACAGAAACTCTGCAGAGGTGGTATTTCAACTCAGGGTGATATCATTGTACTTTTGGTTGGGGGAAAAAAGAAAAAAACAGCAGCATTGTTTTAAGTCATTATATGATCAAGTATATATAAATAAATTAATGAAACTGCATTTTTTTAGCAAATATATATCTGATTTCTCTAGGATCAAATCCAGGGGCTTCTGAAATTAAAGGTATTTTTCTCTTGATTCTATTAGGAAGTGCGTTTACTCCAAAACATGTTCATTTCATGACATAACTAAAACCTTCAAATTTGTTTATTGTAACACATCTCTGTGTCCTACAGAAATGTCTTCTCCTGACTACCTTTCATCCATGTTCTCACACAGATGCACAGGAGGCAAGCTCTTGCTGCAGCAACAATGAATTTTGTCCAAAGAAAGTAAAGATTTTGACCTGAGACTAAATCCTCATTGAGGAAATATTAGTTAATCTCTGTTAAGTATCAAAGACCTGCCTTGTTTCCTTCTAGGCCAAGACATAATTGGAATAGTTCAACTGGGTTAAGGTGGGTCTGTAGTCTTTTACCTGAACACATACTATAATTTGTTTTTACACAGAATATAGTTTAGCAGTCATCTTATCCTGAATTAACCTATACCTATGCACTGTGTGAACATTACAGTAGGTTATATTATTTCTTAATTTGTAAACAAATCATGAGATTTGCTGCTCTTGTGGGATTCAGTACTTTGTCACAGACAACACAGTAGCAGTGCAAACTGCAACTTCTCCCATTTACAGAAGTCTGAAAGCCTCATGGTGACAAGGATGTGAAGCCTGTTCTCACCAGGAGCAAAGGAGTTCAGCTCCGGGTAATGCAGGATGGTGAAGTATGTCATTAGCTTATTTCACTTTAGTAGGTCTGAGTAAGCTACTGTAAGTCTTCATGTGCTTAAAGATAAACCCATGTTGAATACTTTGCTGCATCAGGATTAAAGAGCTAATTGAGTGCCTAATCCTTCTGCATATCCCAGTGCTGGAAACTCTGTGTGTGTTTGAAAGGGTTGACCTGGAGATTTAAGTTACACAGCGAAGTCAGTCAACAGATCATCTGTCCTTGCATTCATGTAAATTTTGCTCCTGGTTTCAGTGTAACAATAGATCAAACTATCCTCCGAGGAAAGAGGGATGTGCCCTCAAGAACCTGACAATGAAGCAATAGGCTCATTAGGGAAAGGCAAGCAAGAAAGGGGATGAGCATCCCCTGCTTCTCAGGTGACCATTTGTGTTGCTGTTTTGTTGATCACATCTACTTCCACTACATCTGCTCCCCTGGAAGAGATGTTTTCTGTCTTTGGTGATGGGGTATGTCACAGCTGAGAGGTTGATACCAGAAAACTAGTGCCAAGCATGTGCAAGAGTGCCTTTGCAGCCTGGCACATAGCAGTCAGTCTGATGGAAAAAACCCCTCATTATATTACTTTAAAAATTATATTGGAGAGGTAGTGGATGCTGACTGATACCATCATGACTATATAAAATCTAAGGGTCTTTTGAAGCATACTTTTATCTGCTAAAATATGACTCCAGCATCCTCTTGAAAGGGGCCTGCTGGGCTGTGTGGACGGAGCCATGGCTCCTAGGTCTGCATAGCTGCCACAATGTGGAGGGCCCAAGGTCCCCAGGCCTGCTGGGCTGCCAGTCAGGGTGCTGAGGGGACCATGGCTCCATGGTTTCAGTCAAGTGATCTGTCTCCTTTGGGCTGAGTGCTGTCCATGAGGAAAACATGCTGAGGCAGTGGGGGAGTGCAGGGCAGCTGGAGGCTGGCTTTGGGCCCCCTGGAAAGCAAAGCCTAGCAGAAAGAAAAGATGTTTTAAAATTTTTCTTGAAATCCTCCAAGAAAGAAGTAAGGGCTAGTCAATGAGGTGTAAACTTTAGTCACCTCAAAAGGTAAGCATGGTTGGCTTAGGAACCAAAGGATTTTCATAAAAGTACCTGGTTGCTGCTGTTCTCTCAGAGCTCCAACTGTCTTGTGTTGGGAACAAGCCAGGTAGTGCTTCCTTCTTGGTGACTATGTGATTATTTTCCATTTTTTCTTAAAGATACAAAATCATTCTACTGCTCCTACAGATGTAGGGAGAAGTACTAGTTCAGATCTTCAGTCTATTGAAAATTTTAATGTGAAAGTAGTTCAAAACGATCCATCTATGTAAGAACATCAAATCTTTAATACATTTGTACGTAGATAAGGAACAGTACTGAATGGAATAAAATGCTTGTGACTAGGACAATACCATACACGCTTATCCTAACTGTCTCTCTACTTTCATATGTACCATTCCATATTAAGCAGGTGAAATTAAGCTGCTGTTTAAATATGAAAGAATTTCATTTGTTTATAGCAAAAGCAATGAGCATTTGAATTATGTAGTGAATAATAGCATATAAATAGCATATGCTTTCCCATTAGCGGCCATCTTCAGTGTCAAAAACACCAGCAAGAGCTGAACAACAACAGTGGGTTTTGAACTATGACAAAAAGCTGGCATTTAAGTAATTTTTCAGGTCTGAACATCTGAATACTTGGGTGAGAACTGAACAGCTAAAAGGAAGTAATTCTAGTTGAGAATGTAGACCTCTATGCTGTACTGTCCCAAAATATTGTAATTTCTTGTGTTTGTCCACTGTTAAATGTTGTTTTAATATTATACTATCTAGCACAAAGAAAAAACCAAACTGTGCTTATGAATAACTGTACTTAATTTATATAAACTAACATCGCATTAAATTTTACTTTTGAACCAAAAAACACATTTTAAACTTCACTACACTTTTGCTTAAATAAATAGGATTGGTTTTAGAAATGTGTAATTGCAGAATTCTTCAAGCAAAAGATGGTGTACTTTGCTAGTGCACTCCTAAAATTATTACTGTCTTTGATATCTGCAGGTCACATTTTGAGAGCTATGATAGCTTCTGTCCAGGGTTCTGTCACTCTCCACGTTATTTCAGTTGCTCTATCTGCAAGCAGAGTGTAGCACAGAATACTAAATTTTGCTGCAGTAAAAGAAAAAGTAATATAAAAAATATGGTGTGTGATCTTTTTCTAAGTGAGCTACACAAACAACATATGCTCTGGAACTTCCTTGCATTAAAGTAATTGCTATGTGTTTATGTGGTATTTGCACATAAATTTCCAAGTTCTGAATAACTGAGAAAGAGATGTCTTAGTGCTGTGCTAACAACCAAAGAAATAATAACAACAAACAAATCCTTTTGTCTACTACTCCTACACAACTGTGTAAAGAAGTCCTAGTTGAATAGGCTACTGCCTCTCTCAAAGACATCCCATAGAGAAAGCTTCTTTTACACTATGCCCTAAGAAAAGCTTAATTCCTTCAGTTAAGAGTTTGCTCCTGGTTTATATGCAAAACACCTGACAGTGACAGTTGGCAGTGAGACTGTGATTGGCTGGAAGAACGCGTGGACAGCATGTGAGCAGGAAGCTGATTGGGTAATAGGACGCATGGACAGCAGCGCTGCAGCTCTGCCAGCCAATGGGTGCCCTTCTTCTGTTAAATTCTGTTAGGCTTCAGTTTGGTTTCAGTTGACATTAAGGGTATAAAGATGGGGTGATTTTGGGAAATGAAGGGATCTGCTTGGGACATACAAGGGGGTCTGTGGTCTTTGTTCCCCATTGCTACAAATGGCTGGCCTGAATCGGGACCGATAAGGGCGGTGAAGGGTGTGCACCGCTCCGGTAGCAACTTCCACTGTGTTAGAAATTAGTCGACTGGCAAGAGTTAGGGGAAGGAACTCAAGGAATTCAAGTGCGCGCACCTCACCTATCAGGCGAGTAACCAGTGGAAGCAATATGGGAGGTGGAATATCCCTGGAACAAAGAAGGAGCTTGGACCAGGTACGGCGGGTCCTACCTCGGCAAACTGTTGATATTGCCGATGCGAAATTAAGCACCCTGCTGGACTGGGTGTCCAATCACGTTGAAGATTTTCCCTTTAGTGGGCCCCTTCAATCAGAAGCCTGGCAAGCGGTAGGGCAGAGCCTTTCTGATATCGCCAGGGACAGCAATGCCGAAGCTTGCAGGCACCTCGCTACATGGGGAACAATCATTGCAGCCTTTAAGGGAAGTCGCGTGGACGTCGGCCATTATGTGGCTTCAGAAGCCAATTCCCCTGAGCCCTCAGTGCCACCAGAACCCATATCCGACCCTGAGATTAACCCATTCCCTACGGAATTGCCTTACCCCGATGAAAATCCCTACGTGGTTGGCCCCCTTGGCACAGAACTCCCTGACCGCGAGCAAGTGTCAGAATCCCCTCCTGCCCAGAATGATGATGTTGTAACCCAGCGCTGGCGGAAGCGTGGGGAAGCTGCAATGAAGGAGGGCGACCTGGCAGTCGTTACTGCCTGTCCGGTTATATATGCGCCGAACCAACGCCCAGCCTACAGGGAACTAGACTATAAAGTAATTAAAGAACTGAGGATGCTAGTAAAAGAAAGCGGCGTGTCCTCCCATCACGTCCTAAGTTA
>VZRS01009904.1:12839-26911 GCA_013398055.1 Ifrita kowaldi | reverse complement strand
AAAGAAATTTTTTGTTTTTTTTTTTTTTTTTTTTAATATCACTGTCTTCTTGTACTTCATAGGATAGATGTATTATTGGTGATAAGGCAAGACAGTGACTTGTGGGTGTTCTAACAGAACTGTGCCTCTGAATAGCAGGGAACAAATCCACTTCTGAAATGGAAACAACAGTTTGAGCTGAAGCTCCATGGATAAACAAAGTCCAGAAGGTCCTAGTTTGAGGACTGACCAATGCCTGTCCTTGACCACACTTCTCTGCCTGATGTATGTCAACTGAATCTTGTACCATAACGAACTCTGAGCATTTGTTTTGTAGCTGTGCAAGATTACCAGTTCTGGTTTTGTCAGCATCAGATCAACTGTAGTTCTTGACATGGATAGACTGTATTGGGGCCTGACACACACAGAGGATGGATATATTTTAAAAGCCAAATGTTGTATACCTGTACAATCATGTGAATCTTAAATGTCTGTGTGACATTCATGTATAAAAGGCTGTTCCAGGGACTGTTAGTTGCCTGGCTTACTGAATTTGCCAGCCTAGTCTCCCCTTCAGATTTATAGAAGAAACTACATATGGATGGGGAGTTGTAAATAGGAAAATACGTGATTTTAAGGATAGTCTTTATCCTGATAAGGAAGTGTTTAATAAAGTATTATTTAGTTATCTCCACCATGAGAGATTAATAGCCTCTACATACTAATACCAAACTGATATTCATTACAATTCCTGTTGCCATAATTTTTAGCCTGGTTTTGTAAGGAAAATTGACTATCCTTTTCCTAAGGAAATTTTTGTATATGTATCCCATTAACTTTTTAGACATAGCTGAACTTGATCAGTAGCTTAACAGAATGGTAGACATCTCAAAGGTCATATGCCATGACCACCTCCCCTCCTGTCATGTGGTTATATCCAGCATAGTATTTTTGTGCACGTGCAGAGTTCTGGGCTTTTCTGATGTGAAGTGACTCCAATGAGGTGTCTTGGAATGGGAAGGACCAGCTGAGTTTTCAGGCAAATAACATTGAATATGGGCTGGAGGCCACCTAGCCTATTCTTCCAGCCTGTGATCTGCACTTGAAAGGCACTTGGGAGAAAGGGATGTGGGTTCTGGAACAGATATATTGTCCTGATGTCTGTGTGTGTCCTGTGCACCCTAAGGTTCTTGCCCTGTTATTAAATCAAGACTGCCACGTTATATATTTCATTCCCAGTGAGCAAATGGGATAGCAACTTTCTTACTCTTGGCCGTCAGAGAGTGTGATGAGTGGAGATAAAAGTCTTTTGCTGAAACTTTGAGTTCTTTAAATTGTGTAAGCAAGAAACATTAAAAAGGCACTCAAGGGCAATTCTTGTACAGTTTAATCCACTTTTAAAGGGCTGTCTGACGGCAACAAAGTTAAGTAGTATGTAATACTGTGATGTTTTCCTTAAGCATATGGTAAAACATCCTCCAGATCCAATCTAATCAGAAACAGATTTAGTTTGATTTTGAGACCACAAAACCTGCAAGTAAGAGTTCAGGAATATTTTGAAGGGAAGAAGGTAGCATATCTTGGAAAGGAGGGTGGGTGGTATCAAGTACCCACTGTTTTTACTCTGATGAGGAACTGTGGGCTGTCACAGACTTAAACCTGCTTTTCTCTCTAGTGTTGTCAAGTGGAAATTTTGCTCCTTTCAGGGCAGTATTTTAAGTTGAAACCTATGAACACACAGCACCAACTCAGCCAGGTGGGAAGCCCGGAAGTATACTGAGGGACTAAATTTAGCTGCTGCAAGAAGCATTAGAAGCTGGCTGTGATGTTTGTCATGAACAGGTCCAGTGACAAACCAGGTATGTTGGGCTCAACTCCTAAAAAATGCAAAACGCACAACTGAATATT
The DNA here is from genome assembly GCA_013398055.1 of Ifrita kowaldi. Classification (NCBI taxonomy): domain Eukaryota; kingdom Metazoa; phylum Chordata; class Aves; order Passeriformes; family Cinclosomatidae; genus Ifrita; species Ifrita kowaldi. Next base: position 25,024 of record VZRS01009904.1, on the reverse strand, counting down.
AAGCTGAAGGGGCAGGGGAATGGGGTGAGGGGGAAGAAGAAAGAAAAAGAAACACTGTTTGGAGGAAAGCATGTATTTTTCCCTCTCATGTAAAATACAGGAAGTATTTTCAAGTGTTTTGTTGCTGTCACTATGATTTTGATCCGAGTAGTTCATGCTGCTGTTGGAGAATTGCAATTAGCACTGCTGACAGTGTCAGTGTAATTCCTGTTGTAGGAGGCAGCGCATTCCCGTATCTCTGTTGGCTTGCAGAGCCTCAATCCATACCAAGGAAGGGGGAATGCAACACTCTGAGCATGGAGATGGGTGATTTTGAGGCTGAAGAACACACCCACCTCCTCTTTTCATGTACCAGTCTGTAACTACTTTGCTGTGCATCTACAAAAGCTGTGGACAAGAGGACTCAATGACAGATGGAGGGAGATGTTATCCCATCAGTTCAGGCATTTATGCAGCAACACCAAATTATAAATACAATGTCGGTTGTATTCTTCCTTCAGTTGCTATAGACAAGCATTTGAAGTAAGGTAGAGTGGCATCTTTCCATACTGTCATTCTCTCTGTTTTCATTTCCAAGGACTGTTTCCATAGTGCTGTAATTTGAAGTATACGTACAGAAATAATGGCATTCTCATGACATCTGAGTAACAGTTGTTTACTCACTTTCCTCTTTTCACTGCAGGAGCAGGCTTACTCACCACGTTAGGCTATCAACCAATGCTTTATTTACCACATCAGGCTATCATCCAGAATTTGTAGATAAGTTATATACTTATGGATTTGCAGTTGTCATTCTTCATGTTTTCCCCAGTTCTCCTTTTTAAAAAGCCTTTGGCACAGGATACAGCCCTTCCTATATTTTAAGTGATCCCCTCTGAATCCTTCGCAAATTTTAACATGGATATTTGTCAAGAAAGCAAGGAAATGGTAAATAAACAAATCAGAGAAAAAAAGAATTAAGTCCTGTTAATTTGTATTAATGGAAGACATTTATTTTTTTTAATTCCATATTAAATACTAAACCTTTTCTCATTTCAGTTCTTAAAAATAGTTTTGCTGTAGCCCAAACAACATAAATTTATTGTTCTCAGGTATGAGAGCTGTCCTCTTGGTGGGAGAATTGTGTGGGTGATGCAACACATCCAGCCTCCAGATCACCATCCTGTTATTTGGATGCCAGAATCTGTGATCAGTTGTGAAACACAAATACAGGCAACTTTCTGCATATGTTTTTGTGACATTTGCAAGGCACCTACTGCTATGTATTACTCTGTTTTTACACTGACATGAGATTGCTGCAGAGCTGATTCATACATATGAAAAAGTTAATTATTTGGCATGTTGTTGACTTATTACACTGACTTTTTATGACATTATGAGTCAAAATCACTCTTTACTCAATCTTCAGTGGTCTGGACTTGGATGTGGTCCAAGCTGCAAATGAAGGATATGGTCACCAGCCTTCTGGATAGTGGAGCCTTTTCTACAAGTGTTTAAATCTGCATAGAAAATGGAAATAATTTTGGCTTTCAAGATTTTTCTTTGTTTTAATGAAAATTTACAATTCTGAACAAAAATCTGTGTGCAACCATAACTCAGTTGAAATGTATGAATGACTCCTAGGCAAATAGTAACAAGGGGAAATTTGACAGAAACTGGCCCAAATTCATGTGAACTTTTGGACCAGTTAGCACAATTTATATTTTTATTTCTTCTTTTTTTTTTTTTTTTTTTTTTTTTTTTTGAATTCCAGGAAACCTTCTTGGTCTCATTAAGGTATTTTTCAGGGTTTTCAGTCTTTGAAGCAGAAAGTTTTCATTGTCATCCTGAGACCTTTCAAGCATGGGATGCTCAGCTGAGCAATACTAATAGAGGAGTGAAATGTTTTTGGTGTCTGTTATTAATAGAAATGTACCAACAAGGTAATTCAGGAGAATTTAATTTTGTTTGAGGTTTGGGAAAAAAAATAAAGTATATAATATATGTGGGAGGGAAAAATAATCCTTAGATGAATCATTCTGATTTAGATAAAATGGTTCTCATTCCACTTACCAAAATGCATATTAATTGGAGTAAATATTGGACCAAGTAAGTGCAGAGTAACAGACAAAACCGAACATCCACCTGATGTATCATTTCTACCTCTTAATGAACAGTAAATGATCCAGCTGTTTTGCCACATGTGCTGCAATATTTAGCTGCAGAAATGGAGAGATGGCCATAGAGAGATATGGTAAAGCTATGGTAGGTTCCTGTTTAAACTAAGGCTACCAAATGTCAGTGGGTAATTTGTGATCATTTCAAGAAGGGCTGCTTTTGAATTTATTACAGACAGGAAACAGGTATATCATGAGTGGCAGATTCATGCCTAAAATCCTTTACTTTTAAGAATGTAAGTGAAATGTGAGAACAGGTAGTTCTTAAACTGTATTTTACTCTGTTCACTCTAAGTTTGGAATAAGAAAATGTATATCAGACTGATAAAAAAAAGTCACATCCTGTTATCTGATTTTACTGAATGATGAAATGAACTTAATATATACTTTGGTTCTTGAGAAAATATAGCTCTTTTTTCTCATCTGCATCAAGATGCTGTTGCATTATTTTCAACTTGATGGCAATTTTGTTGCCGAATTGACAGCTTGAGAAAATTTATCTTCTAAGCAAATTATATCTAGTTTGCCATGAGCAAGACTGAAGTTTGCTTAGGAAACCATCTTTATTGTTGTTCATTGCTGATTTTGTTTGGTCTTAGAGGTCTTTGTTGTGATGGAGGTCTTGGTTTCAGGACAGTGTGACAGTTATAGCAGCCGTAGATTCCCTCCTTCTTTTGGGTTCTTTGCATGTTGATGCAGCTCCTCAAATCTTGTCCAGAGGCAGACAGCCACATAATTTGCTAGATGAGCAAAAAGATAACCTTAAAGGTTATCTTAAAGGTGCTTCCTACATTGCTTGTCATCTTCTCATATTTTTGAAAAGGGATTTGAATGTGAGGAAAAGAAAGATGACTAGAAGCAATGAGCACATGTAAACTTTGTATAGTTTATTTCAATACCATAGTTTTTGAACAGGCCAGGATGGTTTGTCAAAGCCAGGGCAGATAAAATGTTCGTATAGCAAACTTCCTAATTTTTGTTACTTTCTGTACAAACAAACCAGTAGTTTATAATGCACTAACATTACTCTAAATGAGGAGTGCTAAAACCCTGTAGCATAGAGGCAGCAGTGTTTTGGAATTAATATATTCGCAAATGGATATCTGCAAGTGCTGCAAAAGAAAAAAAAAACACAGAAAATGTAGGATGTGACTGATGCATGGTTATCTCAATATTCTGCACGGGGTAGACTGTGACTTCTGTTTCCTGAGAGATTGTTTATTAAGGAGAAAGCATATGAATTTTTTTTGTTATTTTTTCATGTTATTTTTTTTCTTGAGTTTCGCAGCTTTGCATGCTCAGAGCAGCATAATTCCTCTGGGAATGTCCACCCAAGGAGAACTGATGTAGCTGTGCAGAGCCCTGAGGTGTACTGGGATTTGTGGAGTGGTAGGGCTGCAAGGCAGCAGGAGCATTTCTTTCCTGCAGCATGATGCAGAGGCTGCATGCTGTAATTTCAGAAACTTAATACCAAATTATAGAGCTTTGCAGGTAGCAAATCTGTCCCAAGCAGTATTCTGCTCATTGCTCTTTCAGGTAATAATGGGGCAAAGGAACAGATCTTCATAACCATACATGTTCAGTGAGTTTTCCTTATGGGCAATGTAAGGATGTACCTTAATATTTCTAAGGTTTTCTATTTGTGTGTTTTTCGATCCAACCTGAAATTTCAGTCATGCTAAAGCACCCTTTTAAGTTCCCGGGGAATGTAAAGGCGTTTACCTGGTCACATATTGCTCACCTTGGGTCATAGTGCTTGCTGCAAGAGTAAAAGACCTGTGATGTAAATGAGTATCAGACTGGCAGATTTACAGATGAGGGATATTTTGGAGTTGCATATACGACTGGACTGCTCTAAAATTTAGAGCCCTTGTTTAAAAATAGAAATAATGAGTACAGTGTAAAACAATTGGAATTACAAAAATGAAGGATCTCACCCAACTGGCTTACCAGCGACATTGTGTTACTATCCGGTTTTTAAATTAGAAATTAGTTATTTGAAATGCCTCTGCCCAAATTAAGGTGCAAATGGGACCATATGCCAAAGTCAATAGTATTGATTTTATTTGATAGTAAATAGGAGAGAGAGAGAGAGAGAGAGAGAAAGAAAGAAAGAAATAGAAAAGAGGTGGGGGGACAGAAAGAGAATGACAGAGACAGATTGAAGAAAATACCACCACTCCTTGGATCCCAGAGGTGTTCTGTTGATCCTCTCCATCTGGTCTTCTTGGTGGTTAGGGTCCCCCAAAAAGCATAGAATCCAATGGATTAATATATGCTCAGACCAGGTGGGAACGCCCAGGTACCTTCCCTGGGCGGGGGTGCAGTTTGACGGAGTCTCTTGCAGCAGTCTCTGGATCTATTGCATCACTTTGCATCACATGCAGTCATGTGGTGCAGGGCCTCAGGAATAAGTCTGGGGAGCACCTTGGGAGGTCTTTGGTGGATGATGACACCCCCTCAGCTGCCTCTCACATGTATGTACCGTGGATCTGGCCTTTCTAGGGTTGGGAGTTTCACAGCTCAGCTGGTTTGTGTACAGGAGAATGGATGTTCAGTGCCTCTGACCAGAGGTTATGCCACATACCTGAAACCTCCTCCTCCTCCTCCTTCGGTTTGGGGGAGTCTGTGTAAACCTGGCCTCTGTGGGCTGTGATGTCCCCCACCCTAAACTCAGACAGGGATGATTTTCTGCTGCGTTTGGCTTTCTTATGGATGCATTCTTTTCTCTCAGCCTTATTCACTTCTCCCTAGACCTGACATGATTGAAGAATAGTGTCCCCTTTATCTTACCTAGGCAGTCTATCTCACAGTCCAAAGTTCCAGTCAGGCATTTTCAAGGAGGGGTGGGCTTCTGTGGTTGTAGCTTCTTTATACAGTTTTTGCTATAATGGGTAAAACTCCTTCATAACAATGTTTACCGCATGAACCATTTCAGTCTCTGACACAGAGGTGTAAGGAAAAAAATAAAACAAGTTGGAAATTAATCTCTTAGCACTTTATTGTGTAGTAGACAAATCACTGATCTACCTGTGCTGATTCATATTTCTCTATTATTCATGTACAGAACCTCACACTCTTCAGAGTGCATGCAAGATGGTCAGCCTTTCAAGCTGTATCACAATATAATCTTTGTATTAGTCACATATCAATGATTTGAAATAACATTCTGGATAGGTGAAAGCACCATTGGAATCTAATATTTCTCATGTCATTTTCTCCTCTGGAAATAAACTGTACAAGGTGAGTTGCAGTGAAGCTTATACTCAGCTGAGTGAGTAGGTGTTATACTTGTTTTCTCACATTGAGATATGTTTCCTCAGCTATGAAATAAATAACTGATCATTTAAAAGGAAGACATACATATGTGTTTTATAATCTGAGATGTACAGTTACAGGACAGGAAGTTCCATGCTGCTGGGTATATATGCATACTGACAAAATACAGCACATTTTTCCAATAATAATTCAGCTAACTTTATGACTAGAAAACTTCCTTTCAACAATTACAGTCTGGGATTCAGAAGGAAAAAAAAAGCTGTCAGTGCAGAGGGAAGTATTTTCAATGCAAACTTACAGCAAATGTTTTTCCTTTGGAGGCAGAGCTACAAGCCATACAAGAACATGCAAGTGTACTTGAAGAGCTCTGTTGGCATTTACTACTTTCCTGATAATTTATTCTGGAAAAACAAACAAAACCCAGTTAAGCCAAAACATCCTCTAAGAGGACCCTCTGATAGACTCTCTTTGTCAAGTATGTATAGGTGGAGAAAGGACTGTGAAATACTCATCTCTAAAGAAGAGTCCTCTAAGCTGCAGATGTTTTCAAACAATTAATATAAGTGGTAGTTCTTGCTTTTGAAGGGAATGTTCCAATTTCAGAAGGCAAGTCCTCTTCTATTTTCTTCTTTCTCACACAGTAAATTCACTGTATCATGTAAGTCTTAGTCTCATGTTTGTCTATGCTCTGGATAGACGATGCAGCATTTATCTTGGATGCACAAAATGAGACTCATGGGTCATTATACCTTGTTAGCACAGGTATTGTCTGCCAAATTCCATACTCCATATCTTCAGGTACCGTGGGAATCATATGCATAGGTAGGGGTTGACTAGTTGATGTTGACAGTGAGACACTATTCAAAGAAAGCTGTAATGAAAATTGCTCTAATAAGATAAGTTACTTCACATGGACGTGCCTTTCTGAACGAGTGAGTGAGTATTGATAAGCAATACAAGTAATTAGGACTGTGTATAACAAAGGTCCCTGTATGCATAGACTTTCTTGCACATGATGCCTTTTAGCACCTACACGAGGTAATTTTAGCAGAGCATGAGCTCTGCTAAAAGCAGTCTATTTTTATACTTCTTTTTTTAAACATGAAAACTTGTTTTTGTTAACTCATCAAGATTTTCATTAATTTTAGAAGTTAGGATCTCTAAATTGCATAGGTGTTCAAGCTAAAGAGAGCAGGTTAATCTACAAATATTTACCTTCAGCAACCTAGTAATATCCAATTTCATTATGAAACATCTGTGATGGAGGCTGCATAACATCTTGCCTTGAAGACAGTTTTACAAAAACAGGAGAACTTTAGAAATACTGATGATGATTTTTAGAGCATGTCAATGATATTTTGCTATCTGAAGGGGACATGCAAGACCATGCTGTGAAATACCATTCATAAAGATATTTCTAAGTGTACCAAGGTGAAATAGTTCTGTACTCTCTGAGCAATCTCAAATAGTGTCTGTGGCTCTGGTGGTTTGACTCTGGCTGAAGGCCACGTGCCCATCAAAGCCACTTTAACATTCCCCTCCTCAGTGGATCAAGAGAGAGACAATCTAACAAAAGATTCGTGAGTTGAGATAAGGATAGGAAGGGATCACTCATTGATAGCTGTCATGCACAAAACAGACCCAACCTGAACAAATTATTTTATTTATTACCATTCAAAATCAGAGCCTGAGAATTAGAAGACAAACAAATCTTAAAAACAGGTTTCCCCCAGTCCTCCCTCCTTCCTGGTCTTAACTTTATTCCCAGTTCTCTATGTCCTCCTCCACAGTAGTGCAGAAGGATGGGGATGGGGGTTATGGTCAGTTCACTTGAAGTTGTTCTGTCCCTGCTTCCTCCTCAGGGAGACAAGTCCTTCCTCTTATCCTGTTTCAGTCCTCCACAAACTTCACCAGTGTGGTGATCTGCCTCGTCCTGGCCTCCTCCCCCTCCTTCTTGGTGTCTGCATAGTTGTTCCTCTCACATATTCTCACCCCTCTCTTCTCTGACTGTAATTACTTCTGTGCAATAACTTTTTTTCCTTCTTAAATGTGTTATCACAGAGGCATTACTATCATCACTGATTGTGTCTCAGCCTTGGGCAGTGGTGGGTCCATCTTGGAGCTGACTGGCATTTGCTCTGTAGGACATGGGGAAAGTTTCTAGCAGCTTCTCAGAGAAGCTACCCCTATAGATCCCCCACTATGAGAGCTTTGCCACATGAACTCAATACAGTGGATCTAGTCAGTGTGACATATGTGTAAAAGCAATCTTACCTCATGTAAATGGTAAGGATGTTTATTCAGTTTGCATAAGTGGTGAATACATAATACAATAAGTGGTAAAACATAACTGCAGTATTGTTTCTNCCCAACTGGCTTACCAGCGACATTGTGTTACTATCCGGTTTTTAAATTAGAAATTAGTTATTTGAAATGCCTCTGCCCAAATTAAGGTGCAAATGGGACCATATGCCAAAGTCAATAGTATTGATTTTATTTGATAGTAAATAGGAGAGAGAGAGAGAGAGAGAGAGAAAGAAAGAAAGAAATAGAAAAGAGGTGGGGGGACAGAAAGAGAATGACAGAGACAGATTGAAGAAAATACCACCACTCCTTGGATCCCAGAGGTGTTCTGTTGATCCTCTCCATCTGGTCTTCTTGGTGGTTAGGGTCCCCCAAAAAGCATAGAATCCAATGGATTAATATATGCTCAGACCAGGTGGGAACGCCCAGGTACCTTCCCTGGGCGGGGGTGCAGTTTGACGGAGTCTCTTGCAGCAGTCTCTGGATCTATTGCATCACTTTGCATCACATGCAGTCATGTGGTGCAGGGCCTCAGGAATAAGTCTGGGGAGCACCTTGGGAGGTCTTTGGTGGATGATGACACCCCCTCAGCTGCCTCTCACATGTATGTACCGTGGATCTGGCCTTTCTAGGGTTGGGAGTTTCACAGCTCAGCTGGTTTGTGTACAGGAGAATGGATGTTCAGTGCCTCTGACCAGAGGTTATGCCACATACCTGAAACCTCCTCCTCCTCCTCCTTCGGTTTGGGGGAGTCTGTGTAAACCTGGCCTCTGTGGGCTGTGATGTCCCCCACCCTAAACTCAGACAGGGATGATTTTCTGCTGCGTTTGGCTTTCTTATGGATGCATTCTTTTCTCTCAGCCTTATTCACTTCTCCCTAGACCTGACATGATTGAAGAATAGTGTCCCCTTTATCTTACCTAGGCAGTCTATCTCACAGTCCAAAGTTCCAGTCAGGCATTTTCAAGGAGGGGTGGGCTTCTGTGGTTGTAGCTTCTTTATACAGTTTTTGCTATAATGGGTAAAACTCCTTCATAACAATGTTTACCGCATGAACCATTTCAGTCTCTGACACAGAGGTGTAAGGAAAAAAATAAAACAAGTTGGAAATTAATCTCTTAGCACTTTATTGTGTAGTAGACAAATCACTGATCTACCTGTGCTGATTCATATTTCTCTATTATTCATGTACAGAACCTCACACTCTTCAGAGTGCATGCAAGATGGTCAGCCTTTCAAGCTGTATCACAATATAATCTTTGTATTAGTCACATATCAATGATTTGAAATAACATTCTGGATAGGTGAAAGCACCATTGGAATCTAATATTTCTCATGTCATTTTCTCCTCTGGAAATAAACTGTACAAGGTGAGTTGCAGTGAAGCTTATACTCAGCTGAGTGAGTAGGTGTTATACTTGTTTTCTCACATTGAGATATGTTTCCTCAGCTATGAAATAAATAACTGATCATTTAAAAGGAAGACATACATATGTGTTTTATAATCTGAGATGTACAGTTACAGGACAGGAAGTTCCATGCTGCTGGGTATATATGCATACTGACAAAATACAGCACATTTTTCCAATAATAATTCAGCTAACTTTATGACTAGAAAACTTCCTTTCAACAATTACAGTCTGGGATTCAGAAGGAAAAAAAAAGCTGTCAGTGCAGAGGGAAGTATTTTCAATGCAAACTTACAGCAAATGTTTTTCCTTTGGAGGCAGAGCTACAAGCCATACAAGAACATGCAAGTGTACTTGAAGAGCTCTGTTGGCATTTACTACTTTCCTGATAATTTATTCTGGAAAAACAAACAAAACCCAGTTAAGCCAAAACATCCTCTAAGAGGACCCTCTGATAGACTCTCTTTGTCAAGTATGTATAGGTGGAGAAAGGACTGTGAAATACTCATCTCTAAAGAAGAGTCCTCTAAGCTGCAGATGTTTTCAAACAATTAATATAAGTGGTAGTTCTTGCTTTTGAAGGGAATGTTCCAATTTCAGAAGGCAAGTCCTCTTCTATTTTCTTCTTTCTCACACAGTAAATTCACTGTATCATGTAAGTCTTAGTCTCATGTTTGTCTATGCTCTGGATAGACGATGCAGCATTTATCTTGGATGCACAAAATGAGACTCATGGGTCATTATACCTTGTTAGCACAGGTATTGTCTGCCAAATTCCATACTCCATATCTTCAGGTACCGTGGGAATCATATGCATAGGTAGGGGTTGACTAGTTGATGTTGACAGTGAGACACTATTCAAAGAAAGCTGTAATGAAAATTGCTCTAATAAGATAAGTTACTTCACATGGACGTGCCTTTCTGAACGAGTGAGTGAGTATTGATAAGCAATACAAGTAATTAGGACTGTGTATAACAAAGGTCCCTGTATGCATAGACTTTCTTGCACATGATGCCTTTTAGCACCTACACGAGGTAATTTTAGCAGAGCATGAGCTCTGCTAAAAGCAGTCTATTTTTATACTTCTTTTTTTAAACATGAAAACTTGTTTTTGTTAACTCATCAAGATTTTCATTAATTTTAGAAGTTAGGATCTCTAAATTGCATAGGTGTTCAAGCTAAAGAGAGCAGGTTAATCTACAAATATTTACCTTCAGCAACCTAGTAATATCCAATTTCATTATGAAACATCTGTGATGGAGGCTGCATAACATCTTGCCTTGAAGACAGTTTTACAAAAACAGGAGAACTTTAGAAATACTGATGATGATTTTTAGAGCATGTCAATGATATTTTGCTATCTGAAGGGGACATGCAAGACCATGCTGTGAAATACCATTCATAAAGATATTTCTAAGTGTACCAAGGTGAAATAGTTCTGTACTCTCTGAGCAATCTCAAATAGTGTCTGTGGCTCTGGTGGTTTGACTCTGGCTGAAGGCCACGTGCCCATCAAAGCCACTTTAACATTCCCCTCCTCAGTGGATCAAGAGAGAGACAATCTAACAAAAGATTCGTGAGTTGAGATAAGGATAGGAAGGGATCACTCATTGATAGCTGTCATGCACAAAACAGACCCAACCTGAACAAATTATTTTATTTATTACCATTCAAAATCAGAGCCTGAGAATTAGAAGAGAAACAAATCTTAAAAACAGGTTTCCCCCAGTCCTCCCTCCTTCCTGGTCTTAACTTTATTCCCAGTTCTCTATGTCCTCCTCCACAGTAGTGCAGAAGGATGGGGATGGGGGTTATGGTCAGTTCACTTGAAGTTGTTCTGTCCCTGCTTCCTCCTCAGGGAGACAAGTCCTTCCTCTTATCCTGTTTCAGTCCTCCACAAACTTCACCAGTGTGGTGATCTGCCTCGTCCTGGCCTCCTCCCCCTCCTTCTTGGTGTCTGCATAGTTGTTCCTCTCACATATTCTCACCCCTCTCTTCTCTGACTGTAATTACTTCTGTGCAATAACTTTTTTTCCTTCTTAAATGTGTTATCACAGAGGCATTACTATCATCACTGATTGTGTCTCAGCCTTGGGCAGTGGTGGGTCCATCTTGGAGCTGACTGGCATTTGCTCTGTAGGACATGGGGAAAGTTTCTAGCAGCTTCTCAGAGAAGCTACCCCTATAGATCCCCCACTATGAGAGCTTTGCCACATGAACTCAATACAGTGGATCTAGTCAGTGTGACATATGTGTAAAAGCAATCTTACCTCATGTAAATGGTAAGGATGTTTATTCAGTTTGCATAAGTGGTGAATACATAATACAATAAGTGGTAAAACATAACTGCAGTATTGTTTCTTGGCAAATGCAGAATGAAAATAGCTTTGCTGCTACTTCATTGCAAGTTTCTTTGACCTATGAATCAGTCCCTTGAGCCACAAGACAGCTCTGGTGTAAATCATTGGAATTAAGCTTTTTCACTTTTCCACTTTTTCACTAGTCCTGTTTAGAGCAAAAGGTATTTTATTTATATATATATACACATACATACATATACATAGAAGTATACATTATAATTTTTATAAGTATGTTTCAATCTTGAGTCCATTAAAAAATCTGGTCTCATTTTGGGAGCAAAGCTTGGATCAGTTCTTGGGCCAAACAATGTCCGTCTGGCATTATAAAACATTAGTTGGAAACAAAACACATGATTTATTTATCCACTATAAGATGTGAGGGTTGAAAATCAGCCAGAGAGTACATGAACCAGAATGAGTGGAATTACAGTAAAGATGTTCTGTGCTAACTCTAGTAATATAAGAGATAGTTGTATCCATTTAGCAGTGCTGTTTTTTGTTCTTAAGAAAGATGCTGTTGCCTCGTAATGGGAGGAATCCTAGTTGTATAATGGTCCAACGTTTTGAAACTGTTGTGGGTTGACCCTGAGTTGATGGACAGTTTTTTAGACTAATGACGCTTCTCACAATTTACCTATTTAAACCACGTGAAAGGGGCAGGACTCTCTCTTTCGTT
>VZRS01009904.1:359-12592 GCA_013398055.1 Ifrita kowaldi | reverse complement strand
AAGAGATGTTCTACACCACAGCAAATTGTTTCTTTCCGGGCGGATTTTGCTGCTGGTGGCAGTTTGGAAACCACGTAAAGCAAAAGAAAACCCTTTTTCCCTTTAAGCATAAGAAAAAAAACTTTTAAAACTGCAACTCTGACTGAAATCCCATGTTCTGTTATCTTTTGTGTATGCTGAGTGAAAAAGTGCTGGAGGAAGGAAAAAATTTGTTTTAGCTTTCTTAGTTTTTTTTCCTTTCTCTTTCAATTCTGTTAGTAATAAAACAGTTTCTTTGTATCACAAATGTTTAAAGTTTGTGCCTGCTTTGTTTTTGTTTCTTTTAATTTTTTATCTCACACAAAAAATCAGTAAGTAATCCATATTCCAAACCAAAACCACAACACTTTTTTTAGTGTTTCTGCCCGGTTTGCGAATTCAACCCGCTACAAATTGGTAGAGTTTCTGCCCGGTTTGCGAATTCAACCCGCTACAGAAACTTGTGGCAAAGGTCTGCTAGTGCAAATACTTAATCTACAAGCAGTATTTGATGGGAATGTGTTGGTACATCTGTGTGCAGTCGACAGTGTTGGCAGCACCCTTCTTTGTCAGAGAATTGGGCTGTTGATCTTGGCACCTATTTTGTCTGAGACATTTTTAGAGGAAACAAATTTCGAAGTCTACTGCTGTGCTTCCATATGCTGGAGAAGTACCTTATGGCTTTTCCTTCCTTTGTAAAGAGAAACAGGCAGCAGTACAGGGCACAGTTCTGTGCATAGGGTAGGTGTGTAAGCAGGGGTGATATGACAATGGGCCTTCTGTCTGCATACTCCACCCCAAAGTGTAGCCCTGTTCACAGGTCTCCAGATACAAGTGTAGGAGCGCAGCATGGAGGCTGCAGTTCATGTTGCCTTGAGTTTCTGATGCAGTGCTACATTGACATCCTTTACTGTTCTCTCAGATCCTCTTTGTAAACCTCATGTCTCCCACACATCCTCTTCCAGACTGCTTCACAGAGGGGAAGTCTTCCCACCCTTCTCCTCTCAGAAGGCGGAAGGGGAGTTACAATATAGATGATAGTCACAAAATGTAGACTTGCCCAGGGAGTCATTGTCTCACATGCCTTTGCACCTCCCCCTGTTTGGTATCCCCTTCTTCTTCCTCCCTCCCAGGGTCCCACACTTCTCAGCTCAGAAATCCTGTCCTCTTCCAGCTCCACCCCTTGGCACAGATTTCCAATACTTACCTAGCATCTGTACTTAGAAAGAAATTCATTCAGAAAAGACCACAGTAGCTTAAAAGAGAGGACCAGGATGAGAAAGGTGGATCATTGTAGACTTTCTCAGGCCCTTATTTTTTAATTTGAAAACAATTGTGGTGACAGACGTGTCAGACTCTGAAGAGAGCATTGCTGCTATGGAAGAAGATGCTTCAGAGGTAGGAGGCAACTGGAGCCTGCATGGGCAGCATTCGGAGGGGGCCAAGGGAAAAGATTATGAGCAAAGGAGTATCTGTTGTATAGTGTATCTGAGTATGGTGACCTCTCTGGGGTTGTGTTTACCACAGGGTCACTTACTGTTTTGCTTCCAGTCTTCATGCATTTAGAGGACTGGGAAACCAATGGTACTTTGGCTTACATTTTGCATCTTGATTTCTTGTTTTTTCTTTCGTATCATCTTCACAAAGAAAGTGCAGTCTAGATTTAAACTAGGGCTGTTTTTTCTCCTGGAGGCTAATGTAATTCTCCTTAAACAGAGATGTCATGGTTTAACCCCGGTCAACTATCAAGCAACACGCAGCTGCTCGCTCACTCCCCCACCAGCAGGATCATGGAGATAATCGTAAAGGTAAAAGCTAGAAAACATGTGGGTTGAGACAAATATGGGTTAATAGGGAAAGCAAAAGCCATACACACAAGCAAAGAAAAAAACCAAAGAATTAGTTCACTGCTTCCCATGGGCAGGCAGACAATTCAGCTGTTTACAGGAGAGCAGGTGTAATGGTGTATAACAGTTACTTGGAAAGAAACGCCATCACTACAAACATTGCCCCTTCCTCCTTCACTACAACTTTATATACTGAGCATGATGTCATATGGTATTAAATACCCCTTTGGTCAGTTTGGGTCACCTGTCCTGGCTGTGTCTTCTGCCAAGCTCCCATGCACCCACAACTTCCTTGCCATCTCCTTATTATCAACACTGTTTTCAGCACCACTGTGAAAACAATTACTTTACCCTATCCAAAAACAGCGCAAGAGACCAAAAGGAATTTGTTGCAGCTTTTGCATTAGCATTCATGTGTCAGGATTATAAAATGTGTAACCACGCACCAGGCTCCAGGGTTTGACAGGAGAAAAATGTCTCAAAATCAAGTTTCCCTTATTGTGCAGGAATCCATTTTCCTTTTGACTGTCATGGGAACTGCAAAGCCAGAAACTTGCCCAGCAGTAAACTGATTTTGGGCTAGATTTCTTCACCCTTACACTGAACACCTTATTTCAAAGGGCCTATTTGTGGAACAAGCAATAGGAGGATGATGTTCTGTTCAGTAAAGGAGGCAGAGCCATCACTTCTGAGGCTCCTTGAGCTATTGCTTTATGTGTAAAGAAGCACTTTCATTCCGTTTTGCTATTTTCTTTGTGGAATTTATTTATTAAAAGTGAAACAAGGGATGCTTTGTGAAAAACAGATTCACATGGAAAATATTTATCTTCCTGTCATCCTTGGAATCCATTTCTCATAGTGTTATGATACGTCATTTTCTCTGGCTGAAGAAATGGTATTACTATATTTAAAATAAATGCTGAAATGATATATCCATTAAATAAAATTTACATAGAATGTCTTAATATATACTGTTTTTTACCCAGGAACATCAGATGTACCTT
The DNA here is from genome assembly GCA_013398055.1 of Ifrita kowaldi. Lineage (NCBI taxonomy): Eukaryota > Metazoa > Chordata > Aves > Passeriformes > Cinclosomatidae > Ifrita > Ifrita kowaldi. The sequence goes on along the minus strand of VZRS01009904.1, from coordinate 9,723 downwards.
CTTAAAAAACAGTGTGGTTGTGGCTGGCTTCATTTATTCCTAAATAGAGCTAAGTAAGCTTTCAACCTAAAGTTTTGTCTAATTTAAGAGCACTTCTCTGAAATATAATATTTTCATGTTAGCAAAAATGAACAGAAGGAGATAAAGAACGCTATACCCAAATGAAATCATAGGGTTGATTTTCAGGTAGGCATACTGAATTTTATAAAATTAGAAATATTCCTGCATAATTGGGTTAGTATCCTTCTTATTACTTCTGCATCACTTGCTGTGCTAACAGAGTGGTAACAATAGGTATTTTCTGCCTTTGGGATATCAGTGCTGGAAGAATGGCTGGAGGAATCCTGAGGCTTCTGGATCCATTCCTGGGATCACTGTACAAAAAGCATTTTCTTAGATTTATCCTTTTAAACCCAGCAAGTCTGAGTTTTAAAAAATACCTTGTGGTACCATCTGATAAATATAATAGGGATTAAAAAGGAAAACTTTACTCTCTCAGACACATTTTAATGACATTTCATTATTTGTAACAAGTGAACTCATGTCTTAAATTTGACCATCTGTAGTTTCAAAGGAAACTATACCACAGTCACATGTACCCCGCTTTCTGTGTCGTTTTGTGAGTTCATGATGATACAATACAACACAAATCCTGTTTTATCTCAGTGGCATCTACCCTAGCTAACATGCCCAAATAAACAACAAACATATGATCTGAAGCACCACGTTTGCTTGAGATTCCTCCAGTACTTACTGAAGCCAAGAGGACATTTGAAAGATGAGCTGATGTTTCTAGCTCTGAATTTTTGCCTTGGCATTATTTGCAATTCAGTATGAAAAAAACTCTTTATAGGCTGCCATGCATAAATGAATGCTTACACAATTTCAAAATACAGGGACTGATCACAGGGCAGAGCAGAAATTTCAGTTCATTGGTAGGACTTTCTTGATTACTTTTTAGCTGCTTTGAGCTTCATAAAAGGACTGGGAAAACAAATGATCTGCTGAACCTCTACCCATGTATTTTAAAGGTCTGAGGACAGGGTATGAGATGCAAACTACTTGATAGCTCTTGTCCCAAGCCTCAGCTGCTTTCCACTTGCAGCAAAGCTTCAGCCTGGCAACATTAGAAGAACTCCCATAGGGGGGGATGCATGAACCAGCAGAAATTTCTGTGAGGGGAGGGGGATTAAAAACTGCTCGGAGTTCTGCCCCATCTTCAATGTTTGGGGGTGCATACGCGAGTCCAGACTTCTCCCACCTCCTTTTTTTGTCATATAGTCATTGTAGGTGCCCACATAGCCTCTTCAGTCAGGTACATGCCTCAGAGACTAGTTATTTCTTCCCTTCTCAGGAGTCACTTTGTATCTTACCTTCTCTAATTTTTGTCCTGAAATTATAGCTTTCTTCATTGCTTCCTGTCTTGTTATCAAAACTTTGGCAGTGGAGGGACTGTTGTGAAAAGGGCACCTACTTACCACATAGTGAGCCTCATGTAAACACCTCAGGAGATTAGATGAGAATGTTACATGTGACTATGGTGTTTACTCCACCTCATCAGAGCCTCAGGAAGTCCGATTCCTTTACATGAGGCTGGCAGGCTGTGCTGGGATACTTGTGTCCCTTTCCAGTGACTAGGCCCTACAATGTCTGTAATCTAAGGGCCATGTATCTAGAACATGAATAAACATCATCTACTTAAGTTATGTCTGTTTGACATAAATAGTTACTGAGGTGAAAACGTAATGCGGTTATCTTAATGATGACACAATCAGCGTGCGGTAGAGGTGATGATAGTTCCTCACTTGGTAATAGTCATGTGTAGGCTTATGAAAAGTCCAACTTCAAAGTACCATGCTGTAGAAAAGAGTATGAAAAAATCCAAGAAATATGAAGAAAGAAGAAGAGGTTTATACTGGAGAAAGGTTGAACATAATAACTTTCTGTAGGGAAAGGGAATGAAAACCAAAGACAGCCTAGTTTACATTTCCTTTTTATCCGAAGCAATGGCAGATGTTACAGGTTAGCATGGTCTGGTCTTACTACACCAGTTTGCTTTGCCTCCTTATTTGCAACTATCCATGTATGATTTAGGACTGATGCAGTTCGAAGGAAACAGGTTTGTTTCCACAATTTTAATGCATTTAGCAACCACTGTAGTTAGTGGGGCAAGAGACTGGTACAGAACTGACGCTGAGGCCCCCATGGCAAATCATCTGCTACCCCATCTGTGTGCCCAAGACTTAGTGACACATTAGAGTCCTGGAGCCTTGTGGCTGCATTTCAAACTTCAAAGCTCATTAATTTGGCAATTAGTGGAAAATGGTTTGGCACCTTGCAGACCCTGCCTAGTATATTCTGGGCTGGGATTTGAGGTTTTTTTTTGAAAGAGTCTACCCAATGATTAACCAACTGTGTCTGCAATTATATACCTCTGTTAACTAGCTTCATTCTCAGCTGAAAACAGTTATGTAATCTGTTTGAAATTTGTAGTACCATTGAAAATATCATCTCTCACTTCAAAAAGTAGTACAAGTCTTGCAAGGAGGGATATGCAGTGATGGGAATTGTGGAGGGAAGAGAGAGAGAAAAATGCTCATACTCAAGATACTGGTAGGAAAGATGTCGAGGTGAATATTTCTATTTCAAGCTTTTGTTTGGTCTGCCTTTCACACAGTATGTAAACACCAGAGTACTGTGATTTAACATGCTGTTGCGGAAAAAGTCTTAGGTCATCTTGTAAGTCATCTCTAAATTTTATTTCCACCTATCGCTTCTAGGAATGGAAGAAGGAGGGACCTACGATCTGAAAATTCTTGTGTGTTGTGCTGGCTTTGTCCTGTGTGCCTTTTTGTTGGTGCTTAAAGTCAGTACTCAAGAGTTATTTTTTTTCCCCAAATGTTTAGTTTTTGATATATAAGATCTGTTAAATTCTACACAGTGTAGTATCTTCCTGGTGTTACAGAATACACTTATGTCTTCTTATTGGGTAACAGATTAGAAGACATACAAGGCTGACAAATCATTTATTATATAGCTATCAAATGACATAGAAATGAAAGCATCTCAAAATTTATGAGGAAAATGATTGCTTCAGGTGGTGTGTCAAATCCAGTATGACTACTGGTGCAGTACATTTGTGAGAAAGCTACATTTTTGATAAAGAGAGAAGTGGAATCTTACCGAGGTATCAGTTACAAATTTATTGGTGAAGTGGTGAGACCAATCTGTGCTTTGCTTTATATTACTGGGAAGTACAGTTTGGCTTACTTGACAGATAAGGAAACTGTAGAAAAATGATAAAAGATACTTAGAAATAAATGCAATGTTATTTTACTACCTCTTGTGAAACTGTCCATCTGTGCTTGTTTTCTCAAAGATGCCTATATGATTAGAAAAGCCCATATGGGGACTTCATGTTAGAACTGGGATTAAAGTTCAGGATGAATAGTGAACAGATTTTTTGGGGTGAACAACCTGCCCTTAGATGCAGACTTTGTCAGTCTTAAGCTAATTGCAAATTTGGTTTTGAATCTCATAAAATTGTTTGGGCAAATATGTATGAGGGAAAAGCCAAAAGGAAGCAAGCATTTTATAAATGTCAGTATCAAATTTAATTCTCTGTGTCTCCTCACCCAGCTCCATCCTCTCACCTCCCTAACTTCCTTCTATGTGTCCAGATTTGCCAAATCAGCCTGCCAGCCAGAAGTAACAGTCTGCAGTAAGACAAAGGAGAATGAGTCCTTATACTGGTGGTCAGAACACATGCCTGGGACAGAGTGACCTGGCTTTAGGGCCCTGCTCCAAGGATTATTCAAGTATTTCTCACAAAGCAGAATAACTGCAATAGAAGAGAGTGAGGAAGAGATACTTTAAAGGCAGGCATGAGCTCTCTTTCAAGGTGCTAGAATTTCTTCAAATCCCTCCATGGAGTGAGGAAGTACAAATGGAAAAGAGGTCTTTCACATTGAACAAAATAAACTGCCCACCCCATCCCCCACAGCAGCAAGGTTTAAGGGCAAGGAGAGAACAGAGGTTATTGCACCTTTTTCTTCCTTGTTTTGCAGTCTGCACATTCATTTCAATTACAAATTCCTCTACTTTGTTTTCCAACTAAGAAGAACTTTTATTACTTTAGACAAGTCATCTTGATCTTCTGTGGAAATAAAAAAAAAATCACTGATATGTCAAGACCATCAGCTGATAATGCTTTCTTCTTGAAAGTCATCTTCTTCCTCTAAGTCTTTGTGTTTACTTCTTCCTGACAGTATCATACAGTGATAAAATGTCCTGCATTGGAAGGGACCTACAATCAAAATCCAATTCCTGCCTGGACAGGACAGCCCAAAAATCCCACCACATGCCTGAGAGCATTGTCTAAAAGCTTCTTGAACACTGACAGGCTTGGTGCTGCGACCGCTTCCCAGGGGAGCTTGTTCCAGTGCCCCACCACCTTCTGGGCGAAGACACTTTTCCTACTGTATCACCTAAATCTCCCTGACACAGCTTCATGCCATTCTCATGGGTGTTGTCACTGGTAACCAGAGAGAAGAGATCAGTGCTTACCACTGCACTTCACTTCAGCTGGCTGGTGATGATGTGTCTGATAGACCCTAGGACACGATTGGCCCTCCTGGCTGCCAGGGCACTGCTGACTCATATTAAACTTGATGTCGGCCAGGACCCTTTTCAGCAGTGCTGTTCTCCATCCCTCCAATCCAGCGTTGCCCTATCCCAGGTGCAGAAGCTGGCACTTGTCTTTTTGAAACTTCATACAGCTGATGATTGCTCAGCTCTCTAATTTGTCTAGGTTTCTCTGCAGGGCCTTTCTGCCTTTGAGGGAGTAAACAGTTCCTCCTAATTCACTATCATCATCAAACTTGGTATCCCTTCAGGTCCTGCATCCAGGTAATTTATGAAGATGTTTAAAAGAACTGGGCCTAAGATAGAGCCCTGTGGAACCCTGCTATGACTGGTCACCAGCCTAATGTAGCCTCATTCATGCTTTGTGCCTGACCCACAAGCCAGTTGCTTAAATATGACATGTTTATCCAGCTGTGTGCTGGCCATTTTGTCCAGAAGCATCCTGTGAGAGACAGTATCAAAAGCCTAACTGAAATCGAAAAAGATTACATCAACTGGCTTCCCTTGATCAACTAGGTGGATTTCCTAGTAGATGCAGAGTGCTCCATGTACTCTTAAAAAATACAGGTATCACCCATACTTTTGCCCTTCCAAATATTATTATAGTTAGAGGATATATGCTGCTCATTTTTCCCCCAAATTTTAACAATTCGACACAGCAAAAGTATGAAATATAAATACTCATGATATGAACTGAAACTTGCAAAGAAACAAGCAAAATCTCCTTTGTGATCATAGAGGTTCTTTTGCCAGCCTTGGTTTAGATGAGGCAGAGGTAACTTGCAGCAATATCTGATTACTGCAGGAAATATAGGTCATCATATTTAATGGTCTGGTGCTGTGGATGTATTACAGATTCCATCTGTCACTTTTGATTAATATAGAGCACTGAACTGGAATGGAAATAAAGAACAATGTAATCAAGGATATCTGGGGTATTGGAGGTATTGGGAGCTCTTACCATCCGCCATGGTTGCTCTGCACGCATTGGGATGACTTTGATACTGTTTCCTAAGCAGGATGGTTTAAGTTATGTTGACATGTGGCACTAAAACAGCATATTACTCCAACTCCTGGAAACAAAATGTGGATGTAAATGGACACAATTCCTCCCATGCTGCACCTCACATGGACTCCCTGGCGTCAGGACTCCAGCATGTTGTTTTAAAGAGGTCAGTTTTATTTCTTAAAACAAGACTGGTTAATGCAAGTTTGATGTATCTTTCATGTTGTTCACCCTCATTCTGATTTCTAAAGCAGAGTATTTGTACTGTGAATTTATACTCCCACCTAGATTTTAATTGGCAAGATTAGACTCCACAAGCCACCTGCCTGGGAAGCGGAAGTTAGTGCTGACCTGGGAATTCCAGTAAGAGCTTTGTTGATTCCTATAGCTCATACTACCCACTGATTTCTGGATACTACAGATATTTAGATTCCTGTTTGCCACTTGAAACATCTAGATCTTCTACGTCAAGTACACTGACATGCTCAAGACCATTTTTCAGCAACTATGAATCAACTAAGGGAGCTGAAGAGTGGCAGGAGAGTGGCAGAGGGCATTTAATTCCAGGAACATTTCTGTACTGGAACAGAAATTGGACATATGTAGCACTGCAATGAAAACTACTTTGTAGCAGTCATAGAAAGTCAGCATTCACCCACTGTCATACCAGGGTTAGATTTATTTCTTTCATGTCTGTCCAAAATTTGTACTGTAAGGGCCTGATGACAGAAATAAGCGGTCTTTTTCATAATACTGCAATTTTTAGTATAAATTTTAAAAGAAAGATGCTCAACATATAGTGATGGCATTTACTTTAGCTTGTTTCTTCCAGAGTTTCGGCAACCACTGTGTCTCTTCAGACTTTAAAGGTGTTGAACAGATATCAGCAGAAAGAATCTTTCCTTATGCTGCACAGAAAAAGCAACTGAATTTTGAAACAATAAAAATGTTGTTGTCTCACTGTATTGTTTTAATGATTTCTATTCCTGTTACGTTGTTTTTATTTACACAGAAAAATTAATCCCTGAAATGGTAGTGTAACACTACCTGAGACTGCTGAGACTCCCCTGTCACCCCAGCAATGGAAACAGGTTCTGCCTCTACATGTCCTGATGGTATCAGAGTATATTATGTGCCAGTGTCAACCAAAGCTTTGTATTTTTGTGCTTCTGATGTGCCAGGACATTTGATCCACACAGTCCAATAGACTTGATTTTCCCTGGCCTCTATCTGGCTAGAGGCAGGGCCCCTCTAGTTCTGGCTATTGTTCCCTCCCTTGGCGTGCATTCTGTTGGTCCCTTCAAGTGGATCAGACTTCTGATCTCCCTTCTGTTAAGCTTAGCAAGCTTGGTCATGAGAAACTGGAGCTACATTCATTGTTGTAGAATTCCTCATTAGTGGTTTCGTCTTTTAGCTTATGGACCCATGCTGCTAGGCCAAAAGTGGGTTTTCCATCTTATCTTCTCATGTCTTCCCCACACTCACACTGGAAGAACCTCAGGTTGGCTTGTGGAACCTGCCAGCCCTCTCCCTAGCTGGGGAACTCCTGCTTCTGATAGCAGGGACTCTGGTGTATGCTGATGAAACTCGAGGAAAGTCCTCTAAGCTCCTTCCTGAGTTTCTGACTCTCTTCAATCCTCTCTTCCAATTTCTGCATATGCTCAGTCAAATCTGTTTCCACTGCCGAGATTTGGGCTTCTGTCGTGGTGTGGACAGTATCTTCATATGTTTGTAACATTCTTGTCATTAACGCCCACTGTGTCATTTCCCTCATTCCATCGTAGCATCTCTAGGAAGTGGAAGTATGCTTGGCCTGCATGGAGTGAGTTTGAGCCATATCAGTGTTGTACATTTTACCAGAACTGGACTCTTGATGGTTTGGTCCTCATTTGAGAAAAGGATCTCCATCACAGCCAGTTCTTGCAAGCATTGGATTCCTTGCTCCATGGTGTTCCAAGGGCCTTGCTGCAGCTGGAGGTCTTCTTGGCAAAGGTATTTCTCCTTCAGGCTTGTTAGGAGTCGCATCCAGAGGTTGAGAGGTTTGGGCCTCCTTATGATCCCCTGGTTTATACCCACATCAGGCAACACAGATCCCAAGCACCTCACTTCAGTACCATCCAAAACTGTAGCATCACCTGCAGTGTCCCAGACTTGGATCAACCAGTACAATATTGACTCATTGGTTCGTTGTTGAGGTCTTTCCTCAGACTGTGGAGAAAGGATAAAGATTCAGTAATTATTTCTGGTTTTGATTCCTCTGCTGGCTGTGAGGGTCCTGCCTCCTGATTGTCATCCACTGGGTGAATGGATTTGTTCTTGTATTTCCTCGTCTGGACAGGGGTGGCCTTAGGTTGCCCTTCTGGTTTGTCTGCAGCTTGAGTGACTATGGTGTCTGTAGATTTGTTCTCCTTCTCTTCTGGCAGTAGGTGCTGCTGTGTGTAATAATGACCAGCACGTAATAAGCATTCGCCAGGGCTCAGCACAATGCAATCAGTTGCCCCTCTTTAAAGCTGCCACTGCGATTTTGTTTCGGATATTCTGCTCTTATCTGGATTCTGAATTTGCTCAGGGGGAAAGTTCCAAACTATCGGGGCAGAGTATTTCTTCAAAATCTGACCTATATCCTCCCACATTGCACGCGATTTAGGATTTTCCACCACTGGGACAGATCTCTGGGAAACTTCCCTGGAAATCTCAGCCCCATGTTTCAGACTGTATGGAGGAGACATAGCAGAATTAACAACAAAAATGTAGTGTCTTTAACACCCAGAGGGAAACCAACATTTTCAAAATGTGACATGTCAGACCTGAGGGGAAGAAGGAAGCAAAAGGCTGGGAAAAATCGTTCCGGTAGATGGGGACAGGAAGCATAATGGCCTCCCTATAATCCAGGAGGAAGCTGTTAGTGACCTGCTGGGCCACTTCCATGCTCACAAGTCTGTGGGACCAGATGGGATCCATCCTAAGGTGATGAGGGAGCTGGCAGAAGAGCTCACAAAGCTGCTCTCCATCATTTGTCATCAATCCTGCCTAACTGGGAAGGTCCCAGATGACTGGAAGATGGCCAGTGTGATGCTCATCCATAAGAAGGACCAAAAGGAGGATCTAGGAAACTACAGGCCTCTCAGCCTGACCTCAGTGCCCAGAAACGTTATGGAGCAGATCACTTTGAGTGCGATCACACAGGACCTACAGGATGGCCTAGAGATCAGACCCAGCCAGCATGAATTTAGGAGGGAGGGTCCTACCTGACCAACCTGATCTCCTTTTATGACCAGGTGACCCACCTGGTAGATGAGGGGAAGGCTGTGAATGTTGTCTACCTGGACTTCAGCAAAGCCTTTGACACCATCTCCCATAGAATAATCCTGGAAAAGCTGGCAGCCCATGGCTTGGACAGGTGCACCCTTCACTGGGTTAAGAACTGGCTGGATGGCCAGGCCCAGAGAGTGGTGGTGAATGGTGCTGCCTCCAGTTGGTGGCGAGTTACTAGTGGGGTCCCCCAGGGATCAGTGCTGGGGCCAGTCCTGTTTATGATCTTTATCAATGGTCTGGATGAAGGAATCGAGCATTAGCAAATTTGAAGATGACACCGAGTTGGGTGTGAATGTCAATCTGCTGGAGGGTAGGAGATCTCTGCAGAGGGACCTGGGCAGACTGGATCCATGGGCCGAATCCAATGATATGAAGTTTAACAGAACCAAGTGCTGGGTC
>VZRS01009903.1:331810-357262 GCA_013398055.1 Ifrita kowaldi | reverse complement strand
CGGGGCAGCGGCAGCCCAGCTCCCGGGGAGGCAGAGCCGCCGGCGCCGCGCTGGCCAACGGGGAGCCCGGCCGAGGGGAGCCGCACCGGGGCCTCGCCCTGCCGGCGGCAGGTGAGCAGCGCACGGCGCGGCTGTTGCTTTCACTTGGAGCGGGGCTGTTGGGAAGTGCTCTCGGAGGCCACTTGGAGGAGCAGTGACTGGGGCGACTGGCTCCCTTGGCTCTCCTCAGTAGTCTTTGAGAGTGTGCTGCCATCCTCGGCTTGTGTCTACACTATAACTGCTGCAGAAAGGTTCCTGTTCTCCCTAGTATTCTAGTTAAAACACGTGTGCTTTATCTATAGAGAATTTTAAAGGAATTTGACTTGAGTAGGTTAGTAAAGGGGAAGGAAGGGAAGAGAATTGACATGGTATGTGGGACATAATATGTGGACGGATAATATGTGGGACAGAATCACTCTCAGGTAGTTGAAGTCCTGTGGTAAAAATGGTGCATATTATGAAGACCGTATCATCGGCACGTACTGCATCGAAATTAGGAATGTTTGTAACAGTTGATAGATACAAATGACAAAATAACTGCATTAGAAATATCAGTGCTTTGATTTAAACAACATAAATAACATCAATGAATGTTTTTGAGTGACTTCTCAGAAATGACTTTCAATGAGAACTGCTGAAGAAAACTGATAATTTTTTAAGTTTCTGCCTCTGTCATGTTTTTCCTTTTAAACCACTTCCTAAACAAAAATACTAAATTAAAAATTCTCTGTATGTTTCATTAGAGGAAACAATTGATGGAGGAAAGGAAATGGTTCAAGGCATCTTGGAAGATGTGGTGGAGTCAGCTGTGAAAGGTAGTAAAGTCTTCTAAAGTAAAATAGTTGCATATGTATTGCTTTTAGAAGCATGGAAGTTATTTTTGTTACTAAGTATCTTGACAAGAACACCTACTGAGGCAGCAAGAACAGGTTTTGATTGTATCACAATATTCTTTTGCTGATAGCTGAGGAACTTTCTAGTTTACCAGTGCTACTTCTGTCCCACTCGGCCGTAGAGGTTCACAAAGTCATGGGATAGAAAACTCTTAATGCATGATTTTAATAATTTTTCCTTTTTCCCCTATAGTGGCTGAAGAAAAGCAGGTAACAGAACCAGTCAAGGCTCTGCCTGCATTAGAGACTGCAGATACTCTTCTTTCTGGCTCTAGCAATGAAAATGTGCAAACAAACGGGATTCCAGATGATGGGCAGTCTGTTTCCTCCACTGATAATCTGGTAAATAACTGCACCGGCTGCCAATATATATCTACGAAAGAAGAAATGTTTTTATTGTGCCAACTAATAGGGTGGGATTTGGTGGAAGAAAGGGACAGAAACTCTAATGTGTGTGTCCTGCTCAGGTTCAAAAAGGAAGCAGTGGCTGGAATTTAGGCATATTTTGAAAATACCTGTCCTAAAATTGATTATATTGTATTTTAATACAGAGTCGGGGCAGAGATAAAGGGTCAGTCAACACGAGTGAAAAGATCCTATTTAGGTTTAGTTTAAACTTTGCCAAATGTACTATTTTCTTCAAACTGTAGCTGATTCTCAGAGGAGCTGTGCAATCTCCTGATTGCTCTGTTTCTTTGTCTCACTGAGGATCTGTGTTGTGTTTTTTACTCTCAAGGAAACAGATGTATCTGGACATCAAGCTGCTGCCAGATTTTCCCATGTTCTGCAAAAGGATGCCTTCCTTGTGTTCAGGTCATTGTGCAAGCTCTCCATGAAACCGCTCGGGGATGGACCACCAGATCCCAAGTAATGAGCTGTATTTATTATTCTGCCCTCTCCAGGTAGCTTTTGGGGACAGTTAAGTAGCTGCTGTATAGTAAAGCAGATGTTCAAAATCCACTTGCCAGGCCCTTGGTTTAGTTAGCTTGATGAATCTAGGATTGAAAATAGCTTCAAATTATTAAAAATTTAATACTTGAGATTTTGGTTTTTGCGTAATAGACTTAATCTTACCAGTTGGAATGGCTTTGACTATAGTATTCATGAAGCTTTTGATGGGAGAGTGGGGAATTGCTTAGGAAGCACTGAGCTGCGTCTATTACGCTAGTCTAAGATGTTAATATTACTGAAAATTTTTTCAAATTTGGATGGTAGATGTTAAAAAATCACTTGGCTGATTTCCACTCCTCTTTCCCCCTGCATTCAAATGAATTAAAATAGCAGTCATTTCTTCTTGATGTAGAAGAAATGTTTGAGTGCTAATGTTGAATACAAGTATATACTAAGAAAATATAAAAATACATTTAATGTTGAATTTTTTCTAGATCCCATGAATTGCGTTCCAAGGTTGTGTCTCTCCAGCTGCTTCTCTCAGTGCTGCAGAATGCTGGTCTGGTTTTCAGGACACATGAAATGTTCATCAATGCAATTAAGCAATATCTTTGTGTAGCATTATCTAAAAATGGAGTCTCCTCTGTTCCTGATGTGTTTGAGCTCTCTCTTGCCATCTTCCTCACACTGCTTTCAAATTTTAAGACCCATTTAAAAATGCAGATCGAGGTGAGAGACTTTTAATCTACAAATTGCCTATGCTCTAGTTCTCAAAATATTGTAATGGTGAAAAGACAGCTGGAACTTACATTTTAATGTCTTAGTTTGGTTTGCTTACTAAACTAGTATATTACTACTGTATTCAAATTCTAATATGCATGAAATGTTACTCTTCAAGAGAAATTACTGGACAGAAATGAACTGTACATTTGACCTGGTTCTAATAAGTTTCAGATCATCAAGTCCTTAACCTTATTTATTTTGCAGGTGTTCTTCAAAGAGATCTTCCTGAATATTCTAGAGACTTCTTCAAGTTCCTTTGAACACAAATGGATGGTGATTCAGACTTTAACTAGAATTTGTGCAGGTATTTCCACTGTGTAAAAGAATCGCTTCTGGCAGCAGTTGAAAATTATTTTGAAAAGAAATGCCACATATGATGTTTAAGTATGAAAATTTGAATTTGATCCTAGAGTGCTTGGGTGAAATGTCTGGATTCATCCACACTGCCTGCTCCAACTTGGCTGATCCCTTTTAAAAATTCTATTGCACAGAATCCTAATGCTTTCATTTGCTTTTATTTTCCAGATGCCCAGTGTGTAGTGGATATTTATGTCAATTATGATTGTGATTTAAACGCTGCTAATATATTTGAACGTCTTGTAAATGATTTGTCCAAAATCGCACAGGGACGAAGTGGGCATGAGTTAGGAATGACACCTTTACAGGTAAGGAAAACAGCTTTGAAGGTAAGGTGCTATTGTTTCATAAACAGTGCTATCTCTGCATCATTACTGATACTTCCAGTGGTTCATGTTGTCTGTAATCTACTGGTGTTACTTACTTTTTATTAGTTTGCTGATTTGCAATTGGATGCTGAAGCAGTGCCATTAATTTACGTGGTGATTTTGCTGCCTGTTTTTATTGTGAGACCAGGCTGGTTCTGGTCTGTTCAGTTGGACTGCCATGGGAGAGAGAATCAAATGAGCCTTCCTCTGCCTCATTTAAATGACTTCACTTCTGGAGCTCATGAACCAGTGGTACCTTCTGTGGGGTTTCCTTTGCACAGACTTTATACCGTATCTCCACCATAAGCATTTTATTTTTAAGATTATACTTTCCAAGTCCTTAGAGGGAGACTGGTGTAGAGACTGTTTTCAGCACTGTTTGTTGGTTTGGTTTTTCTTTTTTTATTTTATTATTATTTTTCTTCATGTTTTAGGAACTAAGTCTGAGGAAAAAAGGACTTGAATGTTTGGTTTCTATTTTAAAATGTATGGTAGAATGGAGCAAAGACCTTTATGTGAACCCCAATCATCAGACTAGCTTGGGTAAGATTGTTTCTGTATGGAGAGACTAATTTGTTTAATCAGTTTGTTCAGTGTTTAGAATCTATTCAGAAATGTGGATGCCAGATTTGAACGTAACAATTTGTTTATACAAGTGAGGTATTTTACAGACAGTTGTTAGTGTGTTGCAGTAACCGGTTCTCCAAGTGTCTGGTTTGAATAACCGGGTTCTGTTGATGAGCTTCAGCCGAGCCCTTGTTTATGCTATAAAAGCTTACATAGAGCAAGACATGTGACCAGTCTTGGAGTTACTAAGTTGAAGTGCTGGAGTTTCTCCATAGGGGCTGCTGCTTTTCTGCCTTTTGTTGGATTATTTTAAAATTGCATCAATAGAGCATCTTCATGTAGTGTAGTGCAGACTGCCAAAAAATATACGTGGTAAAATAAGAATATTGACTCATAGATTTCTCCTTAAAAGTTCTGTAACTAAAAGCTCTTGATGAACAAGGTTAACTTAAATCTCACCTTGTTTGTAAATAGGTTCATATAAACCATCTGAACAGGAAATGGCTGAAGGTAAATGCCTAGAGACTGGAGGGAGACGGAGTAGTGTCAGTTCCTTGGACTCCACTGTATCGTCAGGAGTTGGAAGTGTTGGTACCCAGACTGCTGTCCCAGATGATCCAGAGCAATTTGAAGTCATCAAGCAACAAAAGGAAATAATTGAACATGGGATAGAACTGTAAGCCCAGTATGACAGGAAAACTAAAGTTCACTAGTAATAAAATGTGTTGTTTCTTATGGTGTCACACAATCACATAGGGACACTTACAAATTGATATCAGTGCTGAAGACTCTTGCCTGCTGTTGTCAAAAACCAGTGCTGGAGACTGTTATAGTTAAAAAGAATTTCATAAAATCCTGGGTGGAATGAAAGGGGTTTCCTTTTTGCTGGCTCAGCTGCACAAGAGTGTGTACGCCTAGAGAGAAATTGGTTTGAGGGGCACTGTTGTCTTGCAGCCCTTACGTGATTTGTTGTCTTTTATTGAAATAGAGTTTGAAGAATTAAATAATTGTCCTGCTATGCTTTACTTCTTTTTAATTTGAAGGTCTTCTTTGAATATGTGTAAATGCTAGAAAAAGGTCTTGAACAGCAACATTTTTAACATGTCACGTAAAGTCTCTAATTTTAAATGTTCAAAACGGTGAGTTTTGGAGTTTTCCAGCAATAACTTCTGAGGTTATCAGCAGCTCAATGTACCTTATGAGATGGAGCCTATGGTGTGATAGGTAATAGATTTGTTGCACATTCTTTAACTTTTTTTCTAACTAGGAAGGACATGGTGCTACAGCACAGAATCTTTGATTTATAAGGACTCTGTAAAACTCAAATTTTATAGGCCATGATATTTTTAATTGTATGTCTCAATTTTCCCATGTTTTTGTCTGAATAGGTTTAATAAAAAACCGAAGAGAGGAATACAGTATCTACAGGAGCAGGGGATGCTTGGCACTACAGCAGAGGACCTGGCACAATTCTTGCACCAAGAGGAACGTCTCTGTTCTGTAAGATTACATGCAGCATAATTAATACACTTGCCCCAATACCTTCGGCCCTGTCCCTGGTATCTGTGTGCCCCTGCTCTGTAGTTCATATCTTAGAGAAATGAACGTGCAAGGCTTCTCATGGACACACCTAATGCCAAAGCTACCTACTGTTTACTTGCTGTCCAAGGCTTCTTAGTAAAGTACTGTGTTACAGTGAAGTGCTGGAGGGTTCCCCATCAATGGAATGTGCATTTCCTCTGTCCCTGGAGACTGGAGGGAGATGGAGCAGTGTCAGTTGCTGGCAGCACCTTGCCAGCGAAGGAGTAGCATGTGCTGCAGTGGCAAAGCATTCTCTGCTGCGTGTGCAGCTGGGCACAGTTCAGCTTTCCTTGGCTCTGCAGTAATGCAGATCTTACCTTTGACAGTGAGGAAAGCAGGAATATGCAGACTGAGGGGGCAAGTCTAGCACCCCTGTCCCTTGCCACCCCTCCTTCAGCTGCATGTCAGCTTTACAGAGGTGACAGCTGTGCAACTCTTGGCCTAGAAACCTTGCAAAGCTGGTACTTGGATTGCACAGTAATAACTGTCTCTTTTGTTTTTTAGACTCAAGTGGGGGAATTTCTTGGGGAAAGCAGCAAGTTTAATAAGGAAGTGATGTATGCCTATGTAGACCAACTTGATTTCTGTGGAAAAGACTTTGTCTCTGCTCTGCGTATATTTCTGGAAGGTTTTCGTCTGCCAGGTGAAGCCCAGAAGATTGATAGATTAATGGAGAAGTTTGCTGCTAGATATATTGAGTGCAACCAACGGTAATTGAAACCCTTTGTATCAGATCAGTGCCCAAAGAACATTCCCTGGCTGTACTGTTGTGGCCCTTAGGGGCAAAGGATAAATTAAGCTCATACCAGGCCAGGAACTTCTGCAGGCTTGTGTGAGGAGCAGATCTTGCTGCTGATATTGGATAAGAAGTATACTGATGCTGGCATTTCCTTAAACCCCAAGTACTTGCTGGAAGGAACTACTGGAAGAGGGAAGCCCTAAGTAGGTTAAAATGCTACAGCTTATACAGAGACAATTTTAGACAAATGTAGATCAGTCAAGTATAAAAAACAGTAATGAGCAGTAGAAATGGCAGAATTAAAAATTCATGACATAAACAGCTAATAGGATGTTACAATGCTTTTGCTTGCCTGTTAGATGTGGAACAAAATGTGTATATCCTATTTGATACCAAATAGGCGAAGTTGCTATTGTTCCTAATGCAATAAGCTAAACTGAAGTTTAGCTACGTGTTAAGCTTAATTAGTTCCCATTCCTTAGTCCAGTTGGTGTATCAGTGGGTTGGTTTTGTTTCAGTCTTTGTGAAACCCTGGGAGTGAAAAATAAGCTGTCCTTTAACTTTTTTAAGATTATACATTATTGTTCTTTGGGTAATCTTTAGGGAATGTACTTGAAAATCTCGGTCACCACTTTTTTACAATATTGTAAAGATGATGTGCTTTTTCCCCCCGTTTTATTTGTGTTTTAAACTACTTGGGGTTTGATGCATTTCTAGCATCAGGCTAGCTTCAGGCTTTGTTGGCTCTGGTTGAATCCATAGCGCTTCTGGGTATTTTTCTTGCATATGGGACTAGAGCTAATGGACTGAGGAATTGGGAGTCTATAAACCTGTTTTGTTTTTTTCCTCCTTCAGGCAAACACTATTTGCTAGCGCTGACACTGCCTATGTTTTGGCATACTCCATTATAATGCTGACTACAGACTTGCACAGTCCACAGGTAGAAACTTAAAAAATCCAAACTTACAGAAGTTCAAATTTCCCTGGAAGTTGCATTCAAACTCTGATATCCAACTTATTCCTTCTTACAGGTAAAAAATAAAATGACAAAGGAGCAGTACATTAAAATGAATCGAGGAATCAATGACAGTAAAGACCTGCCAGAAGAGTATTTATCCACAATCTATGAAGAAATAGAAGGAAAGAAAATTGCGATGAAAGAGACAAAAGAATATGCAATTACAACCAAGTGCAGTAAACCAAGTAAGAAGGAATTAGAAACTGGGAAGACCACAGTGCTCTTGAACTATTGCAGGAGCTTTGGGATGGCACAGTGGTGTGCAGAGTCCTCGTGAGAATGCCTTGGGGCAATACATAAAGTACATTTAGAATGGTTGCTAGAGCTATCTGGAAGGAAACTGGCTCAGTTACAACTTAACACTCTTTTCTGTGGTGGGAGCCGCCTCTGGCACCAGGGCAGAAACAAGAAATGAGATCTGTTGGGGTTTTTAAACACAAGTGTGAGGGGAAAAGGGTGGAATAATTCAAGGGGGAACTTACTTTGCAATTAACTTTTTATGTGCTAGACAACGGGTGAGGGCTTGATTTGGGCTGTTTTTTTGTCTTCCTCCATGGTTCAGTGGCTGGGAGGTGTCACAGTCCTTGTGATGTGTTTGCGAAACAGAGAGATTCGAGAATTTGTCATGATCTATAGTCACCTCTCCTCATCCAGATGAAATGAGGGCTTCTGTGTGTAGCATGCAGTAGAAACCAGTATCCCCAGCTGTACCCTGCTTTTACTCAGAATAGCTGGTACTAATTTAATTCAACTTAGTGAATTCTGAATCTTCAGCATAGTGGTTTTTCCAGTGTTTTTACGCTATTTGCAGGTTTTCTCAATCAAAATAGGAACAATATTAATTTGCTTGAAAATTGAGGTTGCACCCTGTAGTATAAGGGTAAAGAGACACTAAGTTGTTAATTTATTTATCATGTTGGTGAGGGCTTGTTTTGTTTTGGGGATGTGAGCCTAAGAAGATACAGGATTCTCCATCACTTTTACAGGCAGAATGACTTAATAGAGTATGCACCTCTGACTTGGAACAATTAGGTAATGGCACGTGTTACATAGTAAAGGGCTGAATTAGTTATTTTGTACAGAATAAAGTCTTAAACTTTGGTGTGGTTTTTAGTGCTGGACTTCCTTGCTTGCAACCTGGGGCAGCCTCCTGACTTCTAAGATTTTGCAAGATTTTTATCTTTAGATTTCAGGTGCAATACCTTTATTTAACATTTTGTGATGCTCAGTGTGAAGATATGGAATATGCTCTTGTAAGAAAAGCAAGCAGTGCCTCTGTGTGGTGTTCCCCTTAGGTGTAGCTAATGAGAAGCAGCGGAGGTTGTTGTACAACTTGGAGATGGAACAAATGGCAAAGACAGCCAAAGCCCTCATGGAGGCAGTGAGCCATGCAAAAGCACCTTTCACCAGCGCCACTCACCTGGATCATGTCAGACCCATGTTCAAAGTGAGTGTCAGGGTCTCACTGTGTCTTTGTTACGAAGAGTTTTAAGCATGGGAAAAAAAGTGGAAATTTACTCTTCTGAGTTTGCTAAATGCAACAGGTGGACTCTTTGGATATGCTTGGCTTCAATGACCCAGTGTTCTGGGCTAAAGTTGTAAGAGACTTCTGAACTTAGTTTCTTCCTCTCTTTAGCTTGTCTGGACTCCACTGCTGGCAGCTTACAGTGTTGGCTTGCAGAACTGTGATGACACAGAAGTTGCGTCCCTGTGTTTGGAAGGAATACGCTGTGCAATTAGGATAGCTTGTATCTTCGGAATGCAGGTTGGTGCCAGACTTAGCCTGGGACTCGCTGACGGCCTTGTGGGCTCTGGGAGGCAGGTGAAGAATTACAAACAGCTTAGACACAGCAGATGAAGTGTCTTATCTGCTTTCTTGAAATGGTGAAAGGTGTTGATGTAACCAAGCATTTCTTCAGCTCTGCTTTTCTTTTTCTTGGTGATTCTTCTATTAAGAATTCTTGCTAACTGGCGTCCTACTCTCCTTTAGCTGGAAAATGTTCTAACAGTGCCAGCTATCCACAGAAGGAAAACTTGTAGGCAAGTTGTTTTCTCTGGTTCTTTGGGGGCTTGATTTTGATGCTTGTTTCTCTGCCTTGTAGCTTGAACGAGATGCTTATGTACAGGCCCTCGCTCGTTTTTCCTTGTTGACCGCGAGTTCCAGCATTACAGAAATGAAACAGAAGAACATTGATACCATTAAGACACTCATTACAGTTGCTCACACAGATGGCAACTATCTTGGCAATTCTTGGCATGAGGTAAATCTTGATTAGTTTAAATAGTGAATGTGGTGTCATATTTTTTCTTCTACTATCAGCTCCCAGAACCCTCTTGAAAATGTGAAGGAAGTGCATTATATTGTTAAGTTTTTGTTTTGTTTTTTTTTGTTTATTTGGTTGATTTTTGGGTTTTTTTATATATATATATAAAAATAATGCACTGCATTTTTTTAAGACCCTGTGGAAACTGTGTGACAATGTTCTAATTCTTGTGGGTGCATTTGACATGGACTTTAAACGAAATAAAAAGTCTCATTTGGCTTCAGAAAATTCTGCATATGAACTATTGTATTCTTATTAATGGAAACAAAAACATTCTAGTTCACAGGTCCAGACTTGCCTGTGCAATATTTGGCAACATTTACACCATAAGCACATGAAAAATTAGGGCTAAAATAATTTCGTGGGGGATCGGTAAAGATAGGCTATCAGGATCATATGTATTTTCTTAAAGCCTATTTTCCAGGAGCAATTTTATCAGCTCTAAATCTGTGCTGCTGCTAAAAGGAGCGTTTCTGCTACCTTATGTTGTCTGGCTCTAGTCTTGGGCTACATGATATGAGTCAAAAGGTGCTAGAGCTGACAGATACCTCAGACCTGGCTCACAGCACACCCTCTTGAGTGCTTGTGCCAGCCAAGGGATGTGGCAGTGGGGGAGGAAGAAGGAAGAGAGTCAATTTTGTGCTATGGCAAGCACAGCATTGGCATTTAAACTGTCTAGGTTGGAACATCATTACTCAACGTGGTGATAGCTGCAATGTTTCAGTCTTTTTGTCTCTCTAGGACAATGAAGTCTCTGGAAGATCAGCTCCAACTTGTTTATAGTCTTGAAAGTTGATGCTGTAAAAAGTAATAAAAAGGTTACCTTTAGTAGTTAGAGATCCAGGTTAGATTTTTGAGCACTGTTTATTTTATTCTTGTATTGGAATGATTCATGGTGGCTGATAATATTGAATGAACCACTCAACTTCATTTTCAATTTTATTAGTAATGTTTTAGCTCCATCAAAGCTGTTGTCGTGGTCAAAGTTGTTTTAATGGTTGGAGAACCTGGGAAGGTCATAAATATTAAATACAAATATATGTTATGAATAAAGATATGGTGGTGTCCAGAAACACAATGTTTAATTTCTTTTGGTTTTAGATCTTGAAATGTATTAGCCAGCTGGAACTGGCACAGCTCATAGGAACTGGCGTGAAAACTCGGTATTTGTCTGGTTCTGGGCGTGAGAGGGAAAGCAGCATTAAGGGCTATGCCTCTGCAGGAGAAGAGTTTATGAGCCTGGGATTAGGTAAGATTCTTAATCATGGATTTCACAAAGATGCACATACAAGTGGAGTAAGGATGTTAAAGAATCCTCAGTGTTATACTCAAATATATTTGCTTGCTTCCAGGGGAAGCTGTGTTGGATTAATGAAACTGTGTATTCCAATGTGTGTTTATAATTACCAAATCTGTTCTAACTTTGGAATTGGGTTAAGCTATTTAATAAGTATTCCAGATTTATTTGTTGGAATATGTTATTGTCAAAACTGTTTTGACATACGTAGTTATGGTTTTGTTACAAGTATTAATTAATAGAAAAAAAGAGCCATTTATTTTTAGGAATTAATAGATATTTTGATAACTGACAATTGGTTTTCCAAAGGAATTTCTTATCTCTGTATGTTGGGCTTGCTGTTCCAGTTGCTATTGTTTCTGCAGTGTGTGCAAGAAACAAACCTTAGATTTTTGGCTGTAAATTAGAGGGACAAGGCAAGTTGCCTTTTAAAACCACTAAGGAAACAATTTAATTTAAAAAAAACTCTGGAGTGGATGCTATACATGATGATTATGATGAATACAGAACTGTGCTGAATACAGAACTCATTAACTACTTGTAGCTGACTTAGAGTTCATATTTTAAAATAATGTTTCATCAGTTCGGCTTTTATTAACAATATCGTATTGTCTTAACCTAATAAATATGATGTTTAACTGTGTAATAATCTGGCACAGATCTGGCAAAGGCACCATCTGCTCCATATAAATTACATGGTACCTAGAAGCAGTAGACACTTCTTGTCTACTTGTTTGATGTTGGAGTTAATATAAAGTTGTTATTTCCTGATGGCAAATACTGGTTTTTAATGGCTTTTATTGCAGGGAACCTCGTTGGGAGTGGGGCTGACAAACGGCATATGGCAAGCATTCAGGAGTCTGTGGGGGAGACCAGCTCACAGAGTGTGGTGGTAGCAGTAGACAGGTACTGAGAATGTAATCTCTGCACTCTTACCCAAATCTAAAATGTCTAAAGAAATGCTTCTATCCTAAATCACGTGTTGGAATGGGACTTCTTAGTAATTACTGATACAATTGTTCAAGTCTGCACAATAATATATTCAGACTTGCAAAGTTTATTCTAACCATAAATGTGTCTGTTACCACATCGAAGTCCAAAAGATTTGGGAATGTTCTGCACTTTATCAGTGTTCTATGTGGACACTATCAGTAGTCTGAACTCCTCTCAAGACTGAGCAGCTGAAGGGGAAGAAGGGACAACAGTGCATCTACAGTCTTTCCTCTGTCTGTTTTGACAGCCACAGCTGACCATATTCTCAGAGCATGTAAAAATCAAAGGTGGCTGATAACCAGTAAAGTCTTGTAGCAAAGCTTTCTTACTGTCTATCTATTGTCCCCATGAAATTTAACATGCTGTCACCCAAATGAGTGTTCCAGCATAACTTGGCTAGGTAAACTTGTGAGCCTGTGCCTGTTCCTGCAGCGGGGCAGGAGCACAGTAGACTGTGACTTGGTGCAGGAAAGAGGATGCTTAGACTAAGGAATAATGCACGTACTGCTGCCAAGGAGCAAGAATAAAAGAGGTGCAGAGTTCATGGCATGGAGGATTGTGAAGTACCTCCAGATGTGCTGACCTTTTGCTGCAGCACTAACTTGTAACTGACTCTTCTGGATGCGCAGCTGAAACTCCAACCTCTGTATTTGTTCCGTAGGATATTCACAGGCTCCACGAGGCTGGATGGGAACGCCATAGGTATGTATGGTGGGTTACAGGGCCCCTGGCACTGGAGCAGCCTGGCTCACAGCAGGCTTCTCCCGTGCAGTTGACTTTGTGCGGTGGCTGTGTGCTGTTTCCATGGACGAGCTGGCGTCCCCGCACCACCCGCGCATGTTCAGCCTGCAGAAGATAGTGGAGATATCCTATTACAACATGAACCGCATTAGGCTGCAGTGGTCAAGGATTTGGCATGTGATTGGAGATCACTTCAATAAGGTACTTCTTAAAATCAAGTTACACAATATGTATGAATAGTGGAACTTCTTTAATCTATTTTTCCCTTCTGTGTTAGTGGCTTAAGCTCAGATATTGAAAAAAATTCCATTCAAAGCACCTAAAAGAGGCACCTATTTAAAAATCTGAAGTGTACAAATAGAAATGTTTACAGGAATGATCTTTAATCATATAATCTTCATTATATGATTTAGTATTTTTGTAATTTTTCTTTGTCCTTTCCTTCTCATAAAATGCCAAGTTAGGTTGCCTCTGAAATGTACACAGGTGATCCTGGAACAACAGTTGTTTTCCTTAGGAAATTGAACCATGTTAGAATGGGATTTTTTTAACTGAAGATTTCATTTATTGTATTGTATTGTATTGTATTTTAATTTAAATTTTTTGCATCTAGCTGGCTATTACAGTTCTGCATTGATGCATTCAAAATCCATGGGTCTGTTTAGATGGACTAAATGACAGAAAGCCCCCTTCAACAGGAACCACTTCTTTCCCAAGTATTTGAACACTAGAATGTGCTAGCAGTGTTTAGTGGGCTGAGATGGAATTTGAATGATGAATTTGTTACTCATAAAAATGACACTTCAGCTGGTAAGTGTTTGAAAATATGCTTTTCTTCTAGGTTGGGTGTAACCCTAACGAAGATGTTGCCATCTTTGCCGTGGATTCATTAAGGCAGCTGTCAATGAAATTTCTTGAGAAGGGAGAGTTAGCCAACTTTCGCTTCCAGAAGGACTTCCTAAGGCCTTTTGAGCATATTATGAAGAAAAACAGGTGTGAGGCACTGCAATTTCTGCTTTAGCTTGCTTTAGTCCCACTTCAGGATGTCACCTGGCATGGGTTAGATGGTCATGTACAGGGAAGTGGGGCAGTTACTTTGTGCCAGCGTAAAGTAGTCTTGCTTTCCTTTCTCCTTTTAAGATCTCCGACTATTCGAGACATGGTGATCCGCTGTATTGCTCAGATGGTGAACTCTCAAGCTGGTAACATTCGTTCAGGCTGGAAAAATATCTTTGCAGTCTTTCATCAAGCAGCGTCGGACCATGATGGGAATATTGTAGAGCTGGCCTTTCAGACTACAGCACACATAGTTAGTAAGTAGTGCTTGACAGATGCACGCACCCAAATTAGCTTTGCTGCTGTGAGTCTGCTTTAAAAGGCTCATCTGAATAAGGCTTTTGTATTTGCAGGCAAATAAACACACAGTCTTGCAGCCAGACTGTTTAAACTCTGCAGCTGGGTCATACCCATTAAGTCTCCTGAATGCTGTGGCCAGGACAAACTAGATATAGATATTCTGCTGTAGAACTTTGGAATACAGTTGGTGAGGTGGGACAGGGAAGAATGCAAGAGGAGGCAAAGAACCATATTTAACGTAGAAGATCTGGTCCTTTCATGTTTGCCTATTCCATAGCAATATACCATGGGTGGCATGCCTAGATTGATGCAGTTTATCTATGGATTTTAATATCAGTAAATTTTAAAAAGTGTATTTGTTTGTTCTTCACAGCAAATATTTTTCAGCAGCATTTTCCAGCAGCAATTGACTCATTTCAGGACGCAGTAAAATGCCTCTCTGAGTTTGCCTGTAATGTTGCCTTCCCAGACACCAGCATGGAAGCCATCAGGCTTATTCGTTACTGTGCAAAATATGTCTCAGAAAGGCCACAGGTATATTTGAATTTTTACCCTGGTGCATTTTCACACTCTCTTCTACTGTTAAATGGAGATTAATCTACTAAGAAAGAGCTTTCAGACTCAAACTTCAATTGCAAGTGTTTGTATTCAAAGCTTATTTGGATTTAGGAGAAATTTTGGTATTATATGAGCAGTAAACTAGGGCTAGTTAAATAGCATTAAGTCTTGTAAGTCCAAATGGGAAATAAATGAATTAAATAGTCCTTGTTTGTTTTTTTGGTTCTGTGGTGTTAAGATGAGTTGGAAGGCAGTACTTCCTGTTCTGTCACCCTAATTATGTCTAGTTCAGTTGGTTACAAACGTGTGTATTCTTCTACATCAGTCTGTTGTGTGAACACTGAATGTAATAATCACTGGCTGAGGAGAGCCTGGAGTTACATTGCAGTTGCATGTCCCCACTGCGTGCTGCATTCAGTGTACCAGAGACTTGTAGAACTGGTTTCTGCCGATTTAAGATTTCTTTGTTGCATGTATTGATGTAACAGTTGTCTGTCACTGTTAAAGTTGCTTTCTAAGAAGTCCAAACCTCAGCAACTTGTAAGGCCTTTAGCTGGACTGAAGTAGAAAACAGATTGAAGTATTTATTTCCGTATGTTATTTTCTAGTATTTTTGCAAATAGTTTCAGCTCAGAGTTATGCTTAGGTTTTGCAGGATTGGAGCATTACAGTAGGAACTAAGCTAACTTTCCAAGTCTGTCTGTGCCACTATTAGTATCTAAATTTGTCATATTTAAAGATTTTTAAGATAATTTTTTCTTTAAATCTTTTTTTCCTGCTGATCTTCAAGGTATTAAGAGAATACACAAGCGATGACATAAATGTGGCTCCCGGGGACAGAGTGTGGGTCAGAGGATGGTTTCCTATTTTGTTTGAACTTTCTTGTATCATCAATCGTTGCAAATTAGATGTTCGTACAAGGTAATAAAGGTTTCCTTTTTTTTCTTTTCTTTTTTTATTGTAATTCATTTAGTGAAGATATCACAGGAACACATTTTAACATCTGTTCCTATACTTGTTTGGGTTTGTTTATAGAGGCTTAACAGTGATGTTTGAAATCATGAAGAGTTACGGGCATACCTTTGAAAAACACTGGTGGCAAGACCTGTTTAGAATTGTGTTTCGGATTTTTGATAATATGAAACTCCCTGAACAACAAACAGAGGTAAAACCAAAAAATCCCAAAAAGTAAGCATTCCCTAGAGTTGTCTTTTCAGGAGCTCGCACATCTGAGGCAGCAGTTTGTATTGACATCAGATATTGCCAACCCATACTGCCCCAGACTTAACTAAACACGTTCTATATTCTGCCAAATTCTGTGGCATGAATGAAAATTGCCACAGTGTCCAGTGACCTGTGTGTGTGTGTTCTGTCTGATTATTTTCAAGGAGAATGTTCTCCTTGTGTTGTGAACACGTACAGTTTTCTGAGCAGTGTTCATGTGGCCAACTAAGCACTTCTGACAAGACATCTGCAGTCGTGAGGCTTTAGTGCTGAGTTCTCCTCTCCTCAGAGCTGTGTCTCTTGTTGACCAGCCATGTATAAGCCAAGTGTTGTCATTGTGTATGAATGCCCATAACACCAAAGACTTTTCATTTTCTCTCCCAGAAGTCAGAGTGGATGACCACGACGTGCAACCACGCACTTTACGCCATCTGTGACGTGTTCACGCAGTTCTATGAAGCTTTACACGAGATCCTGCTTCCCGACATACTTGCACAGTTACACTGGTGTGTAAAAC
Source organism: Ifrita kowaldi (assembly GCA_013398055.1). Classification (NCBI taxonomy): domain Eukaryota; kingdom Metazoa; phylum Chordata; class Aves; order Passeriformes; family Cinclosomatidae; genus Ifrita; species Ifrita kowaldi. The sequence continues at coordinate 341,016 of VZRS01009903.1, read as the reverse complement.
AAGGTACCTTATTTACCTGGTTTTTTTGATTAAATGTATTTTTAAATGTTCATTACTTAAGAAGGGGAAGGTTAACTGAATTTTGGAAGAATAAAAGTTCCTGTTAGGACAATATGTGTTGCAATAGATTGATGCAATATCTTGAGTATTTGAGCACCAATCTTTTTATTGAGTTAGGCAACTTTTTTGTTATTGTCTTCATAATGTGCTCATGGTGTTACTGTGACACAGAAAAAGCTTTTGGAGAGTGGTGTCAATCTTCTGAATCTTCTGCCAACAACCTTTCTTCATTTGACTGCAGGGATAGATTACCTCCTTTATTTACACATACAGATACGTGCATGCATTCTGATTTTTCTCTTTTTTTTCCTCGTTTTTATTTTTTTTCTTATTTTCTCACACCTTCCCCTCCTTCTCCCAACCATCGAGTACTTCTAAATACAGCTTTCTAAAGAACATGTTTTCCTTCTGGCTCCAACTCTTACAGCTGAAATCCTGCATGTTACTGGCATGCAATGTCGGGGACAATCTTGCAGTAAATCATAAGTTTCCAATTGCTGCTTTTCCTTCCTTTTTCTCACTGTGTGCTTCCCCACTGCTTCTGCCCTGTCTTTTGTCTTCCCTGGTTGGATTTCCATCTCATGAAGGCTGTTTTGAAACTTTTTTTTATTCAGTAGGTTCCTCAGTTTCATATTGTTGTAACGTATTGTGTAGGTAGGCTTTGAGCCATACCTATGCATTTCATAGTGTTGTGAAAAAATTGATAAAATTTTTAATGGAGCAGTAATAGGGAATGCTTAATTTTTCATTGATATTGTAGAAGTTGATAAATATGGAATGTTTCTTTCACAGATAATGAGCAGTTGGCACGATCAGGTACAAACTGCCTAGAAAACCTGGTAATACTCAATGGACAGAAATTCAGCCCTGAAGTCTGGGGCCAGACATGCAATTGTATGCTAGAAATCTTCAAAACAACTATTCCTCATGTGTAAGTTCATAAGTTTAATTCTTATATTGATACCAAATTCCAGAGCAACAATATTTACCTTTTTTGTTTTGTTCTGTTTTGTTTGATTTTTTGTTTGTGTTTTTGTTGTTTTGTTTGGTTTTTTGTTTGTTTTTTTTCTTAACTCTGTGAAGCTTGCTGACATGGAAGCCTGTAGGAATGGAGGAAGATTCATCTGAAAAACACCTGGTAAGAGTTAACTCAGGGCAATAAACTGACTCGAAGGGTTTTGTGTTAGGTTAGCTTTTGAAAAATTCTGTTGTAGTCAATACATTTGACAAAAAAAAAAAGACAGTAGATTATATTTGGTGTTATTGTAATAAAAGATGTAAAGAATGGATGCAGGAAGCCTTTGAATGTAGGGATTAGGGAAGTAATCTGAAAAGTGATAGCTGGTTGGGAGTTAGTGTTTTGGATTGCTGGCATTGCTCTGCACTCTCTTCTAGGATTTGGACCTAGATCACCAGTCTTTAAGCAGCATGGATAAAAATGCTTCTGAAAGAGGACAAAGCCAGTATTCAAATCCAACAGATGAGAGCTGGAAAGGTGGTCCTTATACAAGTAAGGAAATCATACAAGCTTTTTCAATGCACCTTTATAGCCAGTCTTAGTTCACTTCTGTAGCTCTCTACAGAAAGTTTTGAGGCAGTTAAACTTGGGATAAGTCTTTGCAATTTGTGTTTATGCCTTGCAGGGAGATTTTCTCTTTAGAAGATAATTCTCAGTGTTACTAAATATCAAATTATTAATGGGAATGTCATATTTTGATAGCCTGTTGTAAGTGAATCAGCATGAATTGCTTCTGAAACTTGTGTTGCTCCATTTCATTAGACCAAAAACTATTTGCTGGCCTTCTGATCAAGTGTGTGGTACAGCTGGAGTTGATACAGACCATTGATAACATAGTGTTCTATCCAGCAACAAGCAAGAAGGAAGATGCTGAGCACATGGCTGCAGCTCAGGTACCATCAGACTTACTTGTAACCTTTTTGTGCCAGTAAAGGACAAACTATGGAATGCTCTGACATGTGTTTACAAAATAGTCTTTTTCTGACTCTCAGCACTACCATGAATGTGCATGTAAATTACTCTAGTTGTGATTTTTTTGTCTGCCTCCAGTGTTGCCTGGTGGTCTGCCTGTTGTAGTATTACATTACCTATATTTTTATTATAAATAAAATAGATTATAATTGTTTTTATCATGAATACATACTCATCAAAAATGGTTTTTGTTTGTTTGCGGGAAAGCATTCTTTTCTGCTCATTAGACTGTCTTCATTTAGCCACAGCTGAGGCTTTGCTCAGCCTCTGGATGTTTGCACAGGAAATGTTGCAGAAGCTGGACTTCAGCAAGGTCAATGGTCAAGATTTCAGTCATAGCCGACCTTGGAGATGTCTGTGGCCCTGAAAGTTCTGATTCTGGGCAGTAGTGCACAGCACCTCTGGCTTGGCTTTAATAAAGCCCTAAGCTGGAAGTTCTGGCTAGTGCATTCAGGTAGTATTTTGGAGATGGTATAGTTAAATTCCTAGTGAAATTAACTAAAAATATTGACCAATTAAATTAAATTTGACATGAGCCGAAGATGGGGAATTTCTACACTAGGCAGCATTTAAACCCGCACTGTTTTTGTCATTCATTTTGATGTTTTTCAGAATTCAACAGACCTACCCAGTCAGCTTCTAGAGAAGAGTAAATGTTCTGTACTGTATTGCTATGACTGCAATGTCTCAATAATACAGTTCTTCCCTTGCTCTTGAGTCTTGTTTTCTTATCAGTAACTAGGATCGATCATAACCTCTCTCTTCTTAAGTATCCTATTGAGAAGAGTACAACTCTGATCTTTGACAGGACCACTCTGCTGTGTTGTACTGCACTAATGCTGCTCTACACCTATAAATTGGAATTAGGAGTTACCAGAGTTTATGGCATGTGCTCTTTCTCTCTCTCTGTCCCTCTCCCCCTGTTCTTTAGCGAGACACACTGGATGCAGACATCCATATTGACACAGAAGACCAAGGAATGTATAAATACATGTCTTCACATCACCTCTTTAAGTTACTGGATTGTCTGCAAGAATCTCATTCATTTTCAAAAGCCTTTAATTCAAATTATGAGCAGCGAACTGTGTTATGGAGAGCAGGTGAGGCTTTTATTTTTATTTGATAAAAATGCTGAACTACACTTCTAGCTTTAAGTGTCAAGACACAACGACATGCCGTGGCAATCACCTCTAGAGTTTATTGGACAGTCACATGCTTTTATTGCTTGTCTCCTTCCTGATGACTTGAATAATTCTGTTTGCTAAATTATCAGCTTTTTTTTGATTAAAGTAGAGCTACACTGCTGGTATTGCTGTAGCTAAGTATCCTTATAAATAAATCAGAACTCAATCAAAATCAAGGAGGAGGAAATACTATCTGGATAAGAAATCACTACTGGTCACTAGTGCAGGTATTATTGACGAAATTTCTTTTTAGCTAATAACACCAACTGTGGATGTTCCCTCTCTTCCTGTGTGGGACTGATTTCTAGGGTTCAAGGGTAAATCAAAACCCAATCTCTTAAAACAAGAGACCAGCAGCCTGGCGTGCTGCCTGAGGATCCTGTTCCGGATGTACGTGGACGAGAGCCGGCGGGAGGCCTGGGAGGCCGTCCAGCGGCGGCTGCTCAGGTAGGACAGGGGAGGGGAATGGGCGGGGAGAGGTGCGGCCACTCTTTAGTTAAAGTTCACTTGGCAGTGAGGAAGCAACCTGCCTAGAATAGACGAAGCACCTTCTTGCTCGACATAGGCTTTTCTTTATGGAAGTGGTGATGTCTGAGTAGTTTTCCCATCTGAGTACACTGTGATAGAGGTACAATAGGATACACTAAATGAAAGAGTGCAGTGTAAGATGCTGTACACCTGGAATTTAAACAAATGTAGAAAATAATTCTAAATAAATATGGAAAGGTTTATGGGTGAGTTGGTACATAAAAGTTGAAAGTACTAGTCTCTTATCAAATGTGAAGATCTCCCAACTTGCTCCTGGTACTAATACAGTGGATTCTGATCTACCAGCATGTATGGACATGTTAATCTGCTCAGTCCTTCTTTAATTAAAAGAGTGTCCTTAAAATAGCCATAGTAAATGATACAGTTTGTACCTTGTGTTGACAATCTGCAGCAGGGACCAAAAATTTATTAGTACAATAATAATTCTTCCTTAATCTGTGATGTTGATCTGTGCAGATCTTTATTAAACCAGTCCAAATTTGGAGGGAGAGCTCTCTCATGGTGCTGTTGTCTAAGCTGTCCTGATGTCAGGTCAGGAAATAATGTTTGCAGGTTGAAAGTGACAGCACTTCAATTACAAAATGTTTATCAGGCAAATTAGACTTTTCCTTCTCTGTCACCAACATGAAAAGTGTTTCAGTTCAGTTATCTGGAACAATTCCTGTACCAGAAAAAGCAAATTTGTGTAGTTAAAGTTGTTGCATGTGATTGAAAACTTTCCCACGGAAGTGCATCTTGCTTGAAAACTAAGTACACTGAGAGGACAAACAGAGCATGTAATCAAAAACTTTGTAAGGGTTTTCTTTATGGTTTGTGTGAACTGTGTCATCTCTCCAGTGTGTGCAGTGAAGCCCTGGCGTATTTTATTACTGTCAACTCAGAAAGCCACAGAGAAGCCTGGACCAATCTCCTGCTGTTGCTTTTAACAAAAACACTAAAAATCAGTGATGATAAGGTAAGAAGGGGCTGGAAGTCATGTCTGCATTTGGGTGTGTTTTTCATTCCTTCTTCAGTCTGAGTTCAGTCTTCATTTCCATCCAGATTGGAGGTGGGAAGTTCCTCATTGCGAGTGCTCTCCTCACATTACAGCAGTGGCAGCTCCTCTGTCTGCAGGCATTCTGCATTGTGGAAATGGGGCTGCATCCATGCAATTCCCAGTTGTGTGGGAATGTGGATAGAATTACTGAACGGCTTTCATATAAAAGCACAATGAGTGTGCAGTAAGGGATAGGCTTATGCTGTATTACAGCTGCACAGGAATGGTGAGGGTAAATTTCACCACTGTAAAATTGGAATTCCAGTTCCTTGACAGTGATGGCAAGAATAATTCTCAAGATCTTGGCCCTTTTGAGGAAAAGGGAATGCAAATATTCATGTTGCTACAAATAGACCCTGATACTGCTTCTAGTCTGAGAAGTCACAAAAACCTGACTCTGCTTAGGAAGTAACACCAGAGGCAGGCCCTGTGTGCGCTGCTGTCACAAACAACATGGAGCTCGATGCCCTTGGGCCATCGGGAGGGCTTGGGTGAGACCTGGTGCTTTAACAAGTTGGTGTAGCCGTGAATGTGTCAAAACTTTGCATTTTCTCTAGCAATAGAGCATGACGTTCTGTTTTTGTATCTTGGTTAGTTCAGGGCACACGCTTCCACGTATTACCCGTACCTGTGTGAGATCATGCAGTTCGACCTGATCCCCGAGCTGCGGGCCGTGCTGCGCAAGTTCTTCCTGCGCATAGGGGTGGTGTTCAACATCTGCATCACGGACGAGTAGGCATGGACAACTGGGATGAACCTGCCTTCCTGGTAGCTCTAAGTGAGGCTGTTACACCAGCCTGTACATGAAGCTGTGTCCAGAGATGGATTGAAGTGGATGGGAGAAAAATGGGACCCTGGTGTATCACCACAGGAGCAAGTTATTCTTACCACAATGGCATTTGGGAATGAGGAAAATAATCCTGTTCTGTCCATCCTACAAGAGTGTCAGCAGTTTTATTTAAATTTTTGCTTACAGAGTCAATACAGTAGGTGTGCAGTTTCTTTGTTTCAATGCTAATCATTTGTATGATCCAGTATGTCTCTGCTAGTCTTTTATCCACTGCTCAGTCTTGCATCCCAGCTAGAGCTGATAAATCAGCTGGATCTCTCCACAGAAGTTATGCCCCTTGGAAAAAAAGACTGTATTTGTGTAGCCTTGTGATGTTGGCACGTGTTCATAATAAACTCGACTGTGGTGGCCAGTGACCACCCGAGATCCCTCTGGGTTTTCCTTTGTGTCCAGGACCAGGCCAGGCAGGGCACCGGGCTGTTGAAGTGGACAGCCTGTAGGATATTTGGAGAAGGTTTTCCTCCTCTTTAGAAAATGACTTTAAAAAAAAAATTTAATATCAGTACTGCATCTTCTGAGACTTATTTTTAGTTTCATGGAAGATTTTACATCAGGAGCATCAATAGCATCTACTCCTTTGGCTTATTAGGCTTGAGTTAAAGGCATTTAAGAAAAAGGAAAGGCTTTCCTTTTCCTTTCATACATTGGCAGATCATGGACAGAGCATACACAGGAACATCAAAAACAAGGCTCAGAACAAATAAACTCACCTTTTTGACCCTTGAATATAACGTATTTAGCAGTACTTGTGACTGCTTAGCAAAAAGTCCTGTCCTTAACACAAGTTTGTTTCCTTTTACTGCAGATTTGCAAGTTCTGATTTGTCATTTTGTGCAAACGATTTTTGTTCTCAACTCTTAGTTCCTAGTGGCATCTAAAAAAACCTGAATTTCCAAAAAACTGCTCTTGCAAGATTAAACAAGTTCATTCATGTACTCTTAAGTTACCAACACAATTCTGTGCTTTGAAGGTTATCTGTGAAGCAAAATGTGACATGACACCACAGCTTTGCCTGCCCAAGAGAGTTTTCTTTCTTTCTTTCCTTGAAATGCACTGGGTTTCTGTGACAGTGTTTCCATGACAGAATATTGTCTTGACCTTTGAAATAATTCTACATTTCAAGTTTCAAGACTTCTCTAAACCAGGAGAGTGTGGCAGGATGGGAGGAGAGGCTCCACTTCCTAAAATAATGCAAAGTATTATATTAACTACTGTGCTATCCGGAACAGCAAACTTAAAATATTAACAGTGGTTAAAGAAAAAAACAAACCAACAAACAGCAACAACAACCTACCTACTTGAATGGAACTAAGTGTATAACTTAGTTTTGTTTTTTGAGTTGAGTTTCCTGGTAGGATGGCCTCAGGTGAGGTTGTCTTGGGATACGCTGCTCTGAGCTGCTGGGAATGTGCTGTCTTTGAGGGTTTTTTTTGATTGCTGTTTGAGTTTTTGTTGATTTTGTTTGTTTGTTTGTTTGTTGTGATCTATTTCCAAAGGGTTTTTTTGGTGCTCCTCAATACATCAGCTTGTCCTATGTAAGCATTGTTTGGGAAAGGTTTTGCAGTCAGTAGTAGTGACATGGCTTTCACAATTTATTTTTACTTTTTCGTTTTAACCAAAGAAAAGTAAGTGGTGGTTGTGGCTCTTTGACTTTTAAATGCCCATTAGGTTAAATCTATACACTGCTATTTAGTAGAAGGGAATATATGGCTATATATTACAATAGGAGAAGACTGAAAAATAAGCAATGCTGGTATTTAACTTGCTGCATTTGAAATATCCTTTTGTGTTGCGTCTCGTGTAGCTGCTCATTCCCTGGGACTGTCACTGCATTGAGTACTGCAGAAAATGAAGTATTTATTTTAATTCTATTTAAATCTGTAAGAATATGCTATTCCTTTTCTTCTGGTTGTAGATAGTCCTAAGAAAAATATTGGAACCATTATTTTTCAGATTTGGAATGTGTTACTGCCTCATGGAATGTGTTCCCTCCTGCCCCATCAGACACACCTGGTCCAGCTGCATGTTCCTCTGTGTGCCACAGGTCTGAAAGCCCTACAGTCATGTTTTGAAACAAGTCTCAATTTTGAGATCTTAAATGACTTCACAGTTGCTTCATGGGTTTTCTTTACTGTAAGGGGCAGCATTTGTACTCTCTCTGCACATAGGATAATGATGTTTAATCCATGCTTCCCTTCAGCCTTTGGACACTGTTCTTTTCCTTAAGAAAAGCTTTTGTTGTAATTACACCAGTTACAAACTGCTGAAGTTGGTTATATGATATCCAACCATCCCAGAGCCTGCAGTGCATGAAGAAGGGACTGGAAAGCAGTTGCATTGTCAGAGCCTTAATCCTATCCTGTTTCTGCAGGTGACTGTCCCCTTTAGAGCAATAATCAGGGTGTGTTCAGGTTACGGCAACAGCACTTGTTGGTTTTCCTCAGAGGGTCAGAAAGGGCAGAACCAACAGCCATGCCAGTGAAGCCCAGCCCTCCTGGAGTGGTCCCAGCGTGTTCCTTCTCCCCGCCTCCGCTGGCACGGGGTGTTACTGGCTCCGCTGGAACTGGGAGCGGAGCCGGGCTCGCTCTCTGCAGAGCAGGACTGTGCAATACAGGGAGGGAGAGGAGAGAAAGTCACCTCTTGGACGTGCGTGTGCAATAGATGGGTCTGCAACTCATCCACCTGTAGTGGCATAAATAAGGGAGACTCCATGGGGTTTGTTGTTACGTGTCATTTCAGACCTCCCGAGGGAAGGGAGCGGGAGAGGGTGCTGACGAGGAAATCCCTAAACCCTCCCTTTTGTGGTGATTAAAAACTCCCTTCACGTTGCTTCTGTTGTGTCTTACAGTCCAGGAAAAGGTTGTTTTTACAGCAGTTTGTTATCCATGTCTGGTATCTCACTTTCCGAACTGTCAACAGAACAATCTAAACCAATGTCTACTGCTACAACAGACAACCCCCAGATTTTATCTCAGTCTTACTATTCAGGACAAAGATTAAAAATAGTAACTCTGTCAACAGTACATTTTCCTTTAATCTGTAAGTTCAGTTTGTTCAGCACCTTTGTTTAAAATGTATGTTTTCACATATTTAAACTGCCTGAGTTTTAATATCTCCGTATTAAGTGCATTTACCATCAATAATTTAAAGACCATTCCTTGCCAATGGATGTATAGAGTTCTGAGAGAATACCAAAATTATATCATATGAAAAACTATGTAAAGTTTTCTACATGAAAATACGATGTATAATAGTTATAATATTCCATACTTTAATCAAGTGATAAATCAATAAAGTTTTACGAAGTGTTGCGTCTTTGCTCAGGTAGTTCCTTAAGCCGCTCTAGGCTGCGGCGCCACTCGGGCTTCTCTGCGGGGTCGGGGGGGTCTGGTTCGTGTTTTACACCCCCGCACGCTCCCGCCTCGCCCCTGCTCCCCCGCGGCCCCGGGCCCGCTCCCTCGGCACTGCCGCCGCTCCCCCGCGGCCCCGGGCCCGCTCCCTCGGCACTGCCGGGGCTCCCCCGCCGCCTCCGGGCCC
>VZRS01009903.1:267561-331330 GCA_013398055.1 Ifrita kowaldi | reverse complement strand
CCCTGGCGCTGTTGTCCCGGCCCCGCGCTTCGGGGAAGCGGGAAATGCCCCTCGGGATCCTCCGAGCAGTACCAGGATGGTTTTCCCCATCAGATCTGGGCCCTGAACATTCTTCGGCACGTGGGAGTTGTTCGGTCTGGGCTGGGTGAGGGGATGGAGTTGTGTAAAGCTCTTCCCGGTCCGAGCCTCAGGGGCGCGGCCGCGTTCTGCCCGGGTTTGGGTTTCTTCTCTTAGAGGTCTGCATTAATTTGACTAAAGTAGGTGATGTATTATGTGCGTTTTATGGGTTTTCCGAGGCCTTTTCTGCAGGCACATGTTACAGCATAACACACAGCATCATACCGCTCCAGCTAAAGTACCGCCAATGGTTCTGTACTGGAAAACAAACATGAAGAGCTAGTGGAAGAGAAGGAAATAAGCATATGTAGGTAACAGGTCAGAATACGTTGGTGGATGTGAATTGGTGAACAAGACTACAGACAAGTAAACCCCAAAAGCAGCGGGAAACATGAGAGGCAGGACTCTTTAGGTAGATTTTTACTTCTTGCAGAATATGTTAGGATCTGATTTGCTTATTAACATTCATTTAATTCAAGAAGATACTGCTTCTGTCTTTTTAAATTACATAGATGCCGTAGCTGACATAAAAATTGTGTCACCAAAGCTCACTGCCTTTGCAAGCATGCTTGTATAAAACTGTGTTTATTGCACTGATGATCAGCATGAAACAACTCCAAAGTGGGACAGGTAAATTTCAGTCGATCTTACTAAATAGAAAAAGTGGAAAGTCTTTGCTTCCTCATAAACTTTGTAGGGAGTGAGCTGTGCTGCTGGTGGTAGGGAGGAGGGCAGGATTGATGGTGTCCAGAGGAACATTTCCATTAAAGCACATCTTATAGTTGTAGGGTTGCTGTAATTTTAATTATTCCAATGCAAGCTGTGAAGTAACTGTGGTACAGATAAGAATGCACGTGGAAGGATTACTAGAGAGGAGCAGTATGGACTTATTGCACAAAGTTATTCTGTAAAAAGTATTGCATTTAAATTAGCTCCCACCCTAGTCTGAATTAATTTTACAGAGAAGACAAAGTGTCTGGCTTTGCACAGTCTTTTGTCTCTTTTTTAAAAAAGTATTTTATTTTGAGATTTTTCTTTGATGAGAAGTAGTTGATTTTTTAAAAAAGCCTTGACTCTTCAACACACTTTGAATTGTTTTATTTACAATTATGTAGGGCAGGGCTGTTCAGCTTTTTTAGTCAGGAGCAGTTTCTGGGGCTGACAGCAGTTCTCGAAAGCAGAACCAAATTCCTGTTCTCCTGAAAGGGCAAGAGATCCTCTTTTGGCCGTACCTGGTTCCTGTCTGCTGGATGTGTGAGCCTTTTCTGGAGTTTTGGGTCCATTAACCAGACACTAGCAGTTACCTGTTGCTTGGGAAGTGGAATGTTTCCCGTGCCTGGTGCACCCTGGTTGGGACTGTGCTTGTGAGGTATTGTCGAAAAGAGCTGATGTTGCTTCTGTGGGATCTGGTTTTACATGTGTAGCTTTAGGATAGATTTTCTGATCTCTGGTAACAAAGCTACTTGTGGGTTTTAGGTTCTGCCAAAATGGAGCTCAGTGATGCCAATTTACAAACTTTAACTGAATATCTAAAGAAAACACTAGATCCAGATCCTGCTATAAGGCGTCCTGGTAAGTGATTCTCATGAGTGAGAACAAAAAAGTTCTATTTCTTTTTGGCTCTTCTGTTTCTGTGTAGCAAACTTCAATGGATATTTATGCAGTAACCTCTTTACAGAAGTTGTCAGTATCCTTTTAAAATGAAACCCTCAAAAGATTAATGAGGGGTGAATATAAATATAAATAATTTTATCTGCTTTTTTTGATTTTATTTTTCTGTATTCTTGATTTTTTTGCACTGTTATTTAAAACTGCTGCTGTTCACAACAAGCCAGGATTTACTTCTCTTGGGTTATGACTTTTCCGAGGGTGAGGAGTCAGTATTTCCCCATCCTGCTGGAGATCTGAGAGCTGTTGTTGACAGCAGGAGTGTTGAGGGGCTCGGGAGCAAAGAACCTGTGATACCTTTTGTCAGACATGTTCCTGTGAAGCTCTGGGGAAGTGTTTGTGCTGGGTATTTTAAACAGACACTTGAGAAATTGTCGGCTTCCCATTAGAGAAAGCAGTTCAGCTTTTGCTAACCTCAGTATATTCTCTTACAGCGGAAAAATTCCTTGAATCTGTGGAAGGAAGCCAGAACTATCCGTTGCTACTCTTAACGCTGCTGGAGAAATCACAGGAAAATGTCATCAAAGTTTGTGCATCTGTAACATTCAAGAATTATATTAAAAGGAACTGGAGAATTGTAGGTATCCTAGTGAGGAATTGTGCTAAGACTTAATCATCCTTTTAAGGTACAATAAGGTATTCTGCAGTAGCACTGAGGAGTGTGTGTGTCTGTGCACTGGGAAATGCAGTTGACCATTGGAGAACAAACACAAGGTGTAACTTACTAATGGGGGACTAAAACCCGGGCCACTGGAGTCCCTTCTGTTAAAAACTACTAGAACTGGATGATAAAATGATGAACAAATAATTCTCTCTAACATTATATGCATATTTTGCAAAAGCACAATATTGAAAGCTTATTCAACTAATATTATTTAAACTGGAATGATTATGGAGTGTCTATAAACAAGCTGGCCCATTGGGCCAGTATCTGTGTTGAAAACATCTCTGTCCAGCCCTGCAGCTCAAGGTGATGGTACCATTCATCAGCAGGTGCTACTGGGGCACAGAATTGTCTGGGGCAGTTTGTTTCGGTGGCCCTGCCAGTTTTACACTTGGAAGTGTTTGTAGAATACAAATATTGCTGTTTAGTCCCATCTCATCCTTTGTTTTGAAGAGGTCAGGAATATTTTTAATTCAGAGCTTTCAGTATTCATGAAATTTATTTAAGGGTAGAAAGTATTGCTTTAGAGAGCTGAACTCCTTGAATGATGAGAGGTTTTAATTGGTACTGTTTATGCTTTGTCTTATTGAAAGTACTGTTCGTGTCTGTCTGAAAAATAGCAGATGTTTCTTTACTACAGAGAAACTGAAACATTTATCATTACGTCTTAGCTGGTACCTATTTTCAAATTGGCATGTGATTTCTGCCCTTCTCCTCCTACTTAACATTGAGGAGCTATAGCAGTCCTGGGTCTGGTTTTGTTCAAGAACATCAGCACATTCAGCCTGGCATGACATATGTAGAACCTTGTTCCTGTGGTGCTGTGTTCTTTGTAATTTCTCCCAAATTGCATCTTCTGTAGTGTATTGTAAGTGGAAATAATGTTTTATGGAAAAAGTTGTAAAGTGGAAAAGGATTGCCAGTGTAATTCAGGATGGGATTTTGTTTTGAAGTAGGTAGAGATGCTGTGCAAAGAGTGCATCCTGCATCCCAAGGGTTGTTCTGATTGCTCTGTGGCTTCAGGCACTTTGTTTTGCCCAAAACTGAAGCTTTTGTTTCAGGAGCAGCTGTATGAACAGAAAATGCAGCTGTAAGGCTGGCTTACCTAGATCATGGGGGTTTATTTCACAGCCTTGAACTTGACTTGTACAAAGCATAGTGGAAGTAAAAGGGTTTTGCCTATTCAAGAACTTCAGTTTGTTGGAGCCTGGAGAGACAGATGCACAGGGCACTGCTGGAACCAGGGAAGAGTTTGCTGGTTTTAATTTATTTTTGAAGTATGTACAGCATATGCATGTATGTGCCACATTTCATGTCTTTTTAAAAAGTTTCATTTCTTAGAATAATCTCATTAACTCCATAGGAGGATTTGCTGTTGCTGAGCATTCTACCGCCTCTGTCCTCATCTATCTAAATGCATAGCAGTGAGTCCTGCCTCCCTACTTGGAGCTTGCCTAGGACAGTTATTGCTGCTGTTCACATCATACAAACTTGAAAAGCTTATGTTGTAAAGATGATCTTTTTTGTGGTTTTTGTTCTTGTTTATTTTTAATGTATATATAGTGATTTTGTACATTCTTCTGATTCAGTGCAATATGGTAGAAGAGGAAAAGCAAGGTCTTATTTTTATAACTGATTTTTGTAGAATCATTTAGGTTGGAAAGGATCTTTAATATTGAATCCAACCATTCCCCTAGCACTGCCAAGGCCACCACTAACCCATGTCCCAAGGTGCCACATCCACATGGCTTTTAAATCCCTCCAGGGATCCCTCCCCTCTGCTCTGGGCAGCCTGTATGATGCTTTTGGTGAAGAAATTTTCCCTAATATCCAATGTAATCCTGCCCTGGTGTAACTTGAGGCCGTTCCCTCTCCTCCTGTCCCTGTTCCCTGGGAGCAGAGCCCGACCCTCCCCGGCTGCCCCCTCCTGTCAGGGAGTTGTGCAGAGCCACAAGGTCCCCCCTGAGCCTCCTTTTCTCCGGGCTGAGCCCCTTTCCCAGCTCCCTCAGCTGCTCCTGGGGCTCCAGACCCTTCCCAGCTCCGTTCCCTTCCCTGAACGTGCTCCAGCCCCTCAAGGCCTCTCTGGTGTGAGGGCCCAAAGCTGCCCCAGCGCTGGAGGTGCCCCAGCAGTGCCAGCACAGGGCTCTGCCCTGGGGCTGTGCCCACAGTGGAGCTGGCACAGCCCAAGTGCTGCTGGCCTCTTGCCCCTCTGGGCACACCTGGGCTCATGTTTGGCTGCTGTTGTTCAGCCCTCCCAGGTCGTTTCCCAGCTTTCCAGTCCCTCTGTCCCAGCCTGGAGCATTCCATGGGGTTGTGGTGCCCCAAGAGCAGGTCCTGGCACTTGGTCTTGTTGACCCTCACACACTTGGCCTCAGCCCAAGGATTCAGCCTGTCCAGATCCCTCTGAAGGCCTTCCTGCCCTCCAGCAGATCCACACTCCCCCCCAGCTCAGTGTCTCTGTGAACCTACTGAGGGAGCCCTCGATCCTCTCATCCAGATCATCAATAAAGACATTAATCAGCGCTGGCCCCAGTGCTGTGCCCTGGGGAACCCCACTAGTGGCTGGTGTTAGAGATAAGCATACTTTGAAATTTTGAAATTGCTAACTTTTGATTTAAGTTTATGGGAAGATGGTGAAAGGGATGTGAGAAGGAGGGTGGTGGTACCATCAGGTTTAAGGTATCTTAAGATTGAATGACTCTCTGGAGGTGCTTTTCTCTTTTAATTGCTGGATGATTTCAAAGTCTCTGAACTTCAGTGCTGTCATCACAGATAATGTGACTATCACTGCTGTCACTGGCTGGACAAGCCATCTCATTATTTTATTTCTTTAGTAGCAGCTTTACAATTTTCTGCTGCTTGGCACTGCTGACTGACTGGACTTGGAACTGATTGATATTTTGAACTGGTTAGATAACTCTTAAAGTCGATGTTAGGGTTTTGATTGTGTAACCTACACCTTCATTTACAGTCTCTAGAAAGTACGGCTTGAGGCAGCTCACACAAAATCAATTTGTGGGGTTCGCAGAGGTGCTGTTTGGTGTAGTGGAAGAGGAGACTCGGTTAAATGTGGGGATTTTATTGCCATGTGCACCCACCCTCGCTGCGGCTCAATTGCTGACTTGAGAAGTTACCCTTGGGGAAGGAGAAAAAAACTGCTTCAAAGTTTTACAGAAGGACATTATTTCTTTCAGCTTTTTTCAGATACTGCTGTTCCAGATACATTGAAGGCAGTGTCTCTAACAGGTCTGCTTCTTAGGTTCTTCAGCAATATAAAAGTTACATAAATCAGTATAAGCAGTTGGTTTCTGAAGTGCTGATCATCTCTCATTGCCTAGAGAACACTGCCCATAACTTAATTATTGTTTTCATTTTAGGTTGAGGATGAACCAAATAAAATATGTGAATCGGACAGAATAGCCATTAAAGCCAACATAGTGCCCTTGATGCTTAGCAGTCCAGAACAAATTCAAAAGCAGGTAATATGTCATTTCTGGTGATATCCATGAAACTTTGGGAATATTCTAAGCATGTCTAGAGGCTATGGTTATTGGCAGAGCTCAGTTCCCTTACCAGTGAGCTCATCCTGATCCAAATAACTTCGAGGATATTGTTACAGGTATGTCTACCTATGTTAACATTTTTTAAGACAATTACTGTATAATCTTATAGCTAAGTTCTAGCATTAGGCAGTTAAACAGCAATTCTAGAAAGTGAGACTGTGTGAACTTAAGGTGAGATTTTTGTATTTGTATTTGTGTGGAAAGTAGTAGATAATTAACACAGTGATTTTTGAATCTGGCAAGAATAACCAGGATTTTCTGGGGTGTTTGCAGCACCCGGTATGACTGCTGCATGCAGTTCTGTCACGTCATGGTTCCGTTTCCTTTGCAGTTGAGTGATGCCATCAGTATCATTGGGCGGGAAGACTTCCCTCAGAAGTGGCCGGACTTGCTGACAGAAATGGTGAATCGCTTTCAGAGCGGAGATTTCCACGTCATCAATGGGGTTCTTCGCACCGCTCACTCTTTATTTAAAAGGTACTGGAAGTAAGGGAGTTTGTGTATGGATTGTAAAATTTCTGTTCAACTGGCATGTTTTACTGTTAGACTTAATTTTGGAGATTTACAAAGCTTATAGTTGTGACTTCTACATATGCCTTTCAAGTAGTTATCAAATTGTATACCTTGCATGGTTTTGAATTATGTTGTTTAGTTCTTGTTTACTTGACAGTATTTGTTTCAAGGTTCAGCACAAAACAAAATTCTGTGTGAGTTAATTTGGTAATAAATGTGAAGACTGTATTCTGTTTTTCATGTGTTTCTCTGTTACTTGTCAGGTACCGCCATGAATTTAAGTCAAATGAATTATGGACAGAGATCAAACTTGTTCTTGATGCCTTTGCTTTACCCTTGACAAATCTCTTCAAGGTATTTCTTGTTGAGTCATTTCTAAAACAAGTTTAATGTTCTGAATTGCTTGTTGTGGATGCCTGTAAAATTGAAACTCAAGAATTGTTGTTTGAAACTGTTAAAGGGGTTTAAATTCAAGTAATGAAGTGAGACCTAACAAGATTGATAAGAGGATGAAAGCTGTATTTTCTGGTTTAAAAAAACCATTTCATGACACTTTTCAATATTTTTTGTTGGTATGGGTTTGTACTTGATGATCTTGCATCTTTTTCTAGGCAACTATTGAACTTTGCAGCACACATGCAAATGATGCCAGTGCCCTGAAGGTTCTCTTCTCTTCTCTCATCCTAATTGCGAAGCTGTTCTACAGTTTAAATTTTCAGGTGAATCTCCTTGTTCTTGGGATAGTTTTGCTTTGTTCTGATGAAGCTGTTACTATAGAATTAATTTGAGGTAGCCTTTAAGGGCATGCTTTATGGCAAAAAGAAAACTCAACAGTGCATGTGCTGGAGTAAGAGCACAGTAAGGATGGGTTATTTAAGACATTAGCTTGGCCCTGTGTAAACACAAGTTCAAGGGAATCTGAAGTGGTGCTGCTTCAAGGAGGTATTTTATGGGGCCTCTGAGTAGGAGCTGGGAAAGGCAGGAGTCCAGTGTCTGAATTTCTGTTCACTGTGCCCTTTTGTAAATTGTCTGTACTGACAGGAACTGGGTCATGTAGGTGAAAGTCCATTACATGTAGCAGCTCTGTGGCACTGTAGGAGCAAGTAATTCTGGGAGCAGTGTGGGTTGTCTGGGTTTGGAATCAGATCTACATTTTGGACATTAATAAGTGTGCTGTATGGGAAATGGTAAAAAGCTCCCTTGCTGAGGTGACATTTATTTAGTGTCCCAACATGAACTGTGAAGTGTGATTGTGCCTGGATTCCTTGGGCTGTTCTTCCATGGGGGGCAAAAGAACAAGCTGGAGTTAAAAGAGACTTGTGCTCTCCTTCTGAGAGTGAGAGCTGATAAGGCTCATTCATTATAAAAATGTGAGCTGTTTAGAGTCTAATCAACTAGTTTATTTGGAACTTGTTGTACTCCAGGGCTCTTCCGGGATAGTTTTTGTCTGGGAGGAGGAAGGGGCACTGTTTCAATATGAAGATTGTTTTCCACAGGTTATTGTCCCTCAGTAGATTATAAGGTGAATGCACTACTTCCTGTGTAGGTATGTTATCTAAGCAGTGCAATTGGAAATTAAAATGTAGATTTATACTTTTCCTTCACAGGATCTTCCTGAGTTTTTTGAAGATAACATGGAAACATGGATGACAAATTTTCATAGCCTTTTAACTTTAGATAATAAACTCTTGCAGACTGATGTAAGTACTGCATAAACCAGCTGGTTTGCATCTGTAGGGGAGAGGGTGGACTGACAAATTAGATCTAATTCTGAACAATGCAGTGTTTTTTTTGTGGGGCAACCAAAGGAGTAGAATGACTATAAGAAAACGGAGTTTAAGAGAAGTTGCTCTGCTGTCTAAGGAATTTGAGGTTCAGTTCTTAAAGCTGTTTGACAATTACAGGTATACCCAGCTGTGCACAGAAATCAAATTACTAATACTCATCACTGAGTTGATTCTTTCAAGAACAGCTGCTGAAGTGACCTGACCATTAGCATCACAGGGCTCAGGTTTTCTGTACCTTTCAGCTGGTTCATGCACTATGTTCTAGAGAACAAAGTATCTTAAAGAACTTGAAACAATTGAACATAGAGGGCAGGACATCTCTTAAGTATTTTAGCATTTGTTGTCTTGGTCTAGTTGAAGAGTCAGTAATTTCACTGGTGAAAGCTGATACCAGGTCAGCAAAGTTCCAGTTATTTTTGTGCATATTTTCTCATTTTAAGTGCTGATGTCTTCCAGATATAACACAATAGTTTGCCACTTGATGGAGGCAAAACAACTCTGTAAATTTCTTGATAACACATAGGGAGGCATATTAAGTGTATCCTGTGCTCTGGTTACTTTGCTGCTAAAAGAAGCTTTGCTGCTCTTTTGTCCTGTGTCTGTGGGCTGCTCCCAGCACAAACACTCGCGCAGCTGAACTGGGACAGGCAGTAAAGCTGAAAAGTGGGGGTGGGGGGGAGAGGGGCAGACAGAACTGGGGTGGTGTTTGAGTTGGTTTTTTTAATTCCAGCTCAATTTCCCAGTTCACATTGTGGTTCCACAAACATCTGTGCTGATGTGGGGAAGGGGAGGGAACTACTACAGCTACTCCAATTTAAAGAATCATGATAATATGCTTCTAAGCATATTTTTCAATGCCTCATGTTATCTTTTTTGTATTACATATGTAAATTAATTCTGGGTGAACTATTGTGTCTGTTTTCAAGTGCATAGTACCTTGATTTGAAATGCAGGTATGATTTCTAACTTGAAGAGCAGTTTGGGTACAGATCAGCAAAATACAGCAGTTCTAGGGACATGAGGGGGATTTCTTTCACCTGTTTAAAACATGATAAAATGGTGAGGTAAATATTTCACTTAAATACGTTGATACTTTTAATGTTTAAGTAATGTTGAAGTTTGGGTGTTTAAGTTCTCGGTTTTGTTTTATGTGAGGATGAAGAGGAAGCTGGATTGCTGGAGCTCTTGAAATCACAAATTTGTGATAATGCTGCTTTATATGCTCAAAAATATGATGAAGAATTCCAGCCCTACCTGCCACGTTTTGTAACAGCAATCTGGAATCTGTTAGTCACGACAGGCCAGGAAGTGAAGTATGACTTGGTGAGTTGCTAAAATCTGATCTTGTCAAGTTTAATAATAAATTACAAATTGATCAGTCATGCTAAAGCTTTGTGTTCTGTTTGTGTTGCTGTAGCTGGTCAGTAACGCAATCCAGTTCCTGGCCTCAGTTTGCGAGAGACCACATTACAAGCATCTGTTTGAAGACCAGAATACATTGACAAGCATCTGTGAAAAAGTTATTGTTCCCAATATGGAATTTAGAGGTAACTTTTCGAGATGTTAATTTTCAAAACCGCAACAAAAATCTAACTAATTATCATGATGTGTTGCTTTTCAGGACTAAGAATTGAGGATTCCCTCTTGAGTACCTTAGTGCTAGATTCAAACCCAAGTTTCTGCAGCAGATTGCTGTCCTATGGGCTTTGTAGAATTGTATTAATATACCTAATTTTTCGTGTTGAAATCCCAGTGGAGGAAGTCTAGGTTATGTGCCACCAATAAATTTTAACACTTAAAGTGAGTATCTGAATAATTCAGAGAGCCTAAATAGGCAGGAATATCAGGCCTACCAAATCGTAGTGTTTAGTTCTCCAACTTTTGATGGGCTCATATTGATCCTATTTTTAAAATGCAGTGAAAATATATTGCAGTGATAAGGAGCTTCTCTCTCTTAAGTCTATGACTCTGAAAGCCTCTTCAAATACACCTGGCATTGAATATGTGTTAGATGTTTTTCTTTGAATTAATATATCGGCCCATAGGTATGGAAGACTAATTTGTGGGACAAAAGCTAAACAGACTAGTCTGGCTGGATATTTCTGATTAATTACTATTAATGTTACAGAAAAGTCCTTGGAAAAAATAGCGAGTTGATAATGATACACCCTTTTACCATAAAAAACAGAGACTTCAGTACTTAAACTTCTATGTATTTTATATTTTCAGCGGCTGATGAAGAAGCATTTGAAGATAATTCTGAAGAATATATAAGAAGGGATTTGGAAGGATCTGGTAATCCACAGATTTATACTAAGAATACTTGTTCTTTAAATATAGCTCTGAAGTGCTGAAGCAATTTACTGAAGCTTTTATAACTTCATTTTGAAGTTGAGAAGATTTCCACACACCGCCCCCAACTGGATTTTATCCAGTCTGTGATCAAGTCTGCTGTCACGATAGGCTTGTCACAGTGTCCTTCTGGTTTGAACAATGTTTTTATAGGTCTTTTTCCTTAATTGGATTGGTATGTCTTCTGCACTGCTCACATTCTCATTTCAGCAAATACAGCCTGTAAGTCAATGCTAAGTAGTAGCCAGTTGTGTATTTAGTTCCTGTGTGTGGAGTTCTAAATAACAGGGAGAGACTGCGATGTTTAAACTGAAATTCTGCCTGGGGTTGCATACAAACTGTGCTCAGGCCAGCTGGACAGCAGCCAGCCTGGGACGTGGCATGTGTTCGGAGCAGTGGCTGCCCTGGGACACGGCTGTGCTGGCCCAGCTGCTTGGGGTGCCGAGGGAGGCTGTGCTCTGCAGCCAGGCCAGAGCCCGAGTGAGCCAAACCTGGGTCCACGTGACAGGTCTGGGCCCCCAGCAGTTCACTGATGAACACTTTTGAAGGAATGGCATTTTGTAGTAGATTTAAGCAGTTACTGTATACCTGCAGTGGAGGACAAAATTGGAGGAAAAATTTTTAAACTTCTTTCAAGAAAACATTTTATCGTTCTTATCCAAGATTGGCTGCATTTTAGGTATTTGTGAAGTTTTTTACACAAATGTCCTTTCAGGAGTGGTGGGCCAGCAGCTGGCTTGTGCTCCACCCTGCTGCAGTCTCACGGGGGAGAGAGTGGGAGGGGTGAAAGTGAGAGGACTCATGGATAAAGACGGTTTAATTGAAAGAAAGAGTAAGGAAAGAGGAGAGAAGTTAATGACTCACTACTGCCCACAGGCAGACTTTTGCCCAGCCTGTCCCTGAGCAACGTTACCTCCCCCCAAACCCCCTCCCCTCAGTTTTTATTGCTGAGTATGTTATATGGCATGGTATATGCCGTTGGTCAGTTAGGATCAGCTGCCCAGGTTGTCCCCTCCCAACTCCTTGCCTGCCCCAAATGACTTGCTGGGAAGGCAAAGCAGGAGGAAGAGGAAGCCCTGACACTGACAGTGCTCTTCAGCAGCAGCCAAACCCTGGGTGTTACCAGCAGCTTTAACTGCTGGTACAAAACACGGCACCATATGGGCCGCTAGGGAGAAAATGAACTCCCTCCCAGCCAGACCCAGTGTGTTTGGGTACATAATGTCAAGCCAGTACCAGCCCCCCTACTCAGGGGCAGCTGTCCCTGCTCCTTGGTGTACAAGTAGTCCGGCTGTGACAGTAAATAAAAGGCTTACTTGTTCTTACTCATCAATGTGGAGGATTGCAGGAATTAACATGCGGTGTGGCTGTAACTTGAGAAGCTGTTACTGTTTTGGTTATTATGTTTATTAATATGAAAAGCTGTGTGCTTTCTCCTATCCAAAGAATCTTTGGTTCTCGTGCAGATATTGACACCAGGCGCAGAGCAGCTTGTGATCTAGTCAGAGGCTTGTGCAAATTTTTTGAAGGACCTGTGACAGGGATTTTTTCTGGATATGTTAATTCTATGCTGCAAGAATATGCAAAGAATCCATCTGTTAACTGGAAGCACAAAGATGCAGCTATTTACCTTGTAACGTCTTTGGCATCCAAAGCTCAAACACAGAAGGTACTTCTACGTTCTGTTCGTTGTAATCCATGTGCATTCAGATATTACAGTGCCCATGAGGCCTGCCGTTCGGTTTAAGCTGCTTCAGAGTGGGAGTAACTGTGTGTGCAGTGGTTCATGTTGATGAGATTAAAAGCTGTCCTTTATATAACCCTATCACAGTTGGTGGTACCTGACCTTCAGGTAAATGGGGCACAGTGTGGCCATGTGGCCAGTCTGACTGGCACGTGGGATCCAGCCAGACAAAGAAACAAAACTAGGCTCTAAGTGGTCCTGAGGCACTCTGGAAGCCATGGAAGGCAAAGAGAGCTTTACAGAAGATGATCAGATGTGTTAAGCAGACTAAAAGGAATTTAAATGATTCTTGAAGTTCTTGTCATGCTATTTCCCAATGTTTCCTGCTACTTGAATGTTTGATTTGTAAATGACATGTGAATGCTAATGATGGCTGGAAATGGATCTCATTACTTGTTGGGGAGAAAGCAATTAATAGACTGGAGACACCGAAAAACCACAGCTGGGCTAACCTGTATTTGGAAACAGGAGCATTGTATCAAATGTCCTGTGGAACAAGTTCAGATCTACTTCTAGTTATTTTAAATGCTGTTATGGTTCAAATCTCAGTTTCTTTACAAGACAGATTTGAGGCAAACATAGTAAAACATGTACAGCATTTTATGCAATTTTGCTGAAGGTTCTCAGTCTTTTCCTGAAGCCAGGTGTATACTGCTGCCCAGCAGTTGTTAGTGATGTGTAATGGGAACCAATCTGGTAGCATTTGTGAAACTGCAAAGTTTGCATCTTTTTCTGTGCTATTTAATGGCAAATATGGACTAACTTAGAACACTTCATTGAAAAATCTCCATCTAAAAATCCTGGTTTAAAAAGAGGCCGCATTTTTTGTAAGAGAAAACAAATAGTATTTAAAATGAGTAAGAAAACTAGCAATTTATATGTCAGCATATAAAAATAAAAGTTGTTTTTTTGCTTCTTCCAGCATGGAATAACACAGGCCAATGAACTCGTTAATCTGACAGAATTCTTTGTGAATCACATTCAACCTGACTTAAAGTCTGCTACTGGTAAGTTAATGTTAATTTTGATACGGTATTTTTGTGATATATCATAACCTTGACAGTGACCATTGTTTCTGAAGTCTGAAGCACTCCTTTGTCAGCATAATCTCTGAGACAGGGACTGTTAACATCTGGCACAGAGTAATTCAGTTTTGTTTGGCCAGCAGTGAAGGAGCTGTTACAGCGAGGTGGATTGCCACCTTACCACCTGCCCTCTGCAAGATCAGGACATATACACACATGGTTGCTATCAGCTACATGCTTAAACTTGTTGAATCCAAGTAATTTGATTTCTGTATTTGAGACCTTATGGTAAACTTCTATGCTCTACAAAACCCTAAGAAGTTAAAATACTGAGGCCACGTTGTAACCTGTATCAGCCCTTATTGATGAGGTCGTGGATGTCTAGATTTAAGCCATATAGTTCATTTTATACTTCAAAAATTATCTTACTATATTTGAAGCATAGTGGGTTGTCTTGAAATGTGTAATTGGAGGCTGCTAAAATTGAAGCCAGAAGATGAGATTTCATCTCAGCTGGACCGTTCTCTTAATGGTACTGGGGTGTGATTTGTTCCCAAAACTGATACTCTTACAGTGCCCATACCAAAGTGCAGGAACTAAGAAATACAGAAAAACATTGCCAGTATTATTTTTTATGGGGGAAGATCATTACTTAGTGTCAAGTGGCACCTGTATATATAGTACATGTTCAGTAATCACATTTGTATGGGAAGCATCAAAAAAGTTTGCATATTTTTCTATTTCAGTGAATGAATTCCCTGTGCTAAAAGCAGATGGTATCAAATATATAATGATTTTCAGAAACCAAGTAAGTTTTTCTTTTACTCTTACGGTAAAAACATATTGTAGGTTGTTACTTTATACTTGCCAAGCCTAATTTATCGCACTTGGCCATATGCTAACTCAACAGGTGTTTGATAGTCGTATATAACACTTCATGCTGAATTTTTAGTTTAGAAAGTAAATGATATTGTTATAAATATCCAATTAACATGTAGTCTATATGCTGTCCATATGCTGTGGGAACACTGAATATGTTAGCTGCTTAATTCTGTGGCACACTCAGACGTTTTCAAGTCAGTGTTAGTCCAAATACGCTCGATTGCTCGTATCATTGCAGTAGTTGTTACAGAGTACAGCAGTTTTGTCCTTTACATTTTCTGATTTGTGAGATGGGGTAAGAAAATATGTTGAATATTACTCTAAATTTTAGATTACCTTTATTCATTTCTTATGACATATATGTGATACTGGCTTTTTAAACCTTGATATTTTTAATTACCTGTTAAGACAAAGTAAAATGGAAAGGGAAATACACATTAGGATTATCTGCACATATTGCTAATCAAGTGTACCATTGGTGTTCAGGGCAAGTATATGAGCAATGACAGAATTAGGTACCTCCTGGTTGTCAAGTCGTGATGTAGCAACAGGAGGAACCTCCCAAGATTTCTCCCTCTGCCAAGCTCTGCGTGTTGCTCATGAGCTTGGTTGTGCTCTAGTGTTGAACCATCTGTATTTTTTAACGTACATATGAGTTGTTGCTCTATTTTTGTAGGTACCAAAAGAACAACTGCTGGTGTCTATTCCCCTCTTAATCAATCATCTCCAAGCAGAAAGTATCGTGGTCCATACCTATGCAGCCCATGCTCTTGAAAGACTGTTTACCATGAGAGGGACGAATAATGCCACCCTGTAAGTTTTCAAGCAGAAATAAATTCATTGCTACATAGATTTTGTGCATTAAGGATGAGAAATACCTGTAGGGGATCCTTCATGTCATGTATTATGGTATTGTATAGGGCTTGAAGTTTGTGACTCTCTTTCATCATTAAAGAGCTGTGTTTCACTTAACAGCATTACAGCTGCAGAAATGGCACCATTTGTAGAAGTGCTGTTAACAAACCTTTTCAAAGCTCTGACGCTTCCTGGCTCATCTGAAAATGAATACATTATGAAAGGTAAATGCCTAACGAGTCCTGCAATGTAAGAATAACTTGGTTAACTTGAGGTAAAGGCTTACAGTTACAGGTTCCTGACATTTTTATTTGCAAAACCTATTTTATGCAAATACGCTGAAGAGCCTGCCATTACTCATCAGGCTGTATCAAGTCATCTTTGCTGAACTTAGGGTAGCAAAGAGAAATACTAAACATAATGGTACTGTGGGAAATTATTTCTCAACTGGTAGTCTTGTAGTCAGGACAGCTACCTGGGCAGTGTCAGGGGAAGATCTGAGCAATCTGGTCATGGAGAGGAGATGTGGTCATGGCCAATGAGAGGACAGATCTGATCATGGCTAAGAGGATGCTGAGATCCGAGACTTGCCTAGGACAAGTGATGGTCCTAGTAAATTTACTTAATCTTCTGTGTTCCATCTGTAGAATGGGAATAATGAGGCTTTGTTTTATGCTTCGTCATGATTATAGATTGAATGTTCTTGCAGCAGGTGCTCTTTGTTACTGTACCTAATTCCTTGGGATCCTATTTTAACAGTAAAAGGTAAAGGATTTAGGCATACACTGGGTGGCAGAAGTGTATGTTGTCTTCAGAAGATAACATTTTCCATTTATTTGCAGCCATCATGAGGAGTTTCTCTCTGCTACAGGAGTCCATAATTCCATACATCCCTTCTGTCATCACACAGCTCACACAGAAACTGCTGGCTGTCAGTAAGGTAAAGAAACAGAGCAAAAGAGTCACCTTTTACCTTTTAGAGTGGTCTTGCTGAGGACTTATGTGTACCTTGTTGGTGGTGTTCTGCTAGAATACTCTAAGTAGTTCAATATTTTCTGACTCAACTAAGTTGAAACAGCATTCCAGTGAGGTACTGCCTTCCTTTTAGAACATACTTTCAGATCCTTCTCCCTGCTTTCATCTGAAATTTAGAAGCAGCATATGAACTCCTTCTGTAATGCTAGCTTGTTGTAGTATCAATGCTTGCTTGTGCAGAGGCCACCAATACAATAATCTGGTTTTATCACAGCTTCTGTATTCTTTGCCCATGAAATGTCTGAAGCTGATAATAAATATTGGCATTGAAGTGTGAGATTGAATTAAATAAATGAGTCTTCTGCTTTTGGTGGGTAAAGTACTCTTAGTTTTTTTGTTTAGACTGGCCAAATTCTTAACCTTTGATATTAGGGAATGCCTTAGAATACCTTCATCAACTGTCCGAAAAACTGCTTCTCTGTACAGTTAAAACTCAGCTGCAGCATACAAGAAGTGTTCAATAGACAATTGACTGGACACTCAGAGGATTGAAAAATATTATTTTTCTGGTTTTTGTTCTGTGATATTTTTACTGTTTGCTAGTTTACATAGAGCTTTTGAAAAACACTTGTAGTCATAGAAATATTTGTGAAAAACCCTTCTCCTTTATGCCTTAGAGGTCTTTATGTTTGCTTTTATCTATGGAATTAATTTCATAAGCATATGAAGAAATAAGTTACAAGTATCCTTAGTCCCAAATGCTACTTTAGTCTTCAGTTGAAATAAAAAATATATTTAGCAAAATAAATGACTTGTCTGCAAGTTTGGGTTGATTTATCTCTTTATAACTTGTTTTTAGAATCCCAGCAAACCTCACTTTAACCATTACATGTTTGAGTCAATCTGCTTGTCGATAAGGATAACGTGCAAGGCAAACCCAGAGGCGGTGGGGAGCTTTGAGGAGGCTTTGTTCCTGGTGTTCACAGAGATCCTGCAGAATGATGTGCAAGGTATGACAGTCAGTGAGTGCTCTCTCCACTGGGGTTGGCTGCTAGGATTTACCTTAGGGCAGGATTTTCTGTAGCACAGGAAATTGAAGAGGAGAAACAGATTTTCACAGTCTGAAAGTGTTTAGGTTGTTCCATAGGGTATGTAAACAGCATTCACTTATTTTTAAATTGCATTTTTAAAATATCTAGCAACCACTATTCCAAAATCTCTATTATTACTCTTAATTCTATTGCTTTGTTTCTAGTAGTTTGTTTTTTGTGTTCTGAAACATTAATGGGTAGAGGAAATAGAAAGTGTATATATGCAATGCTTGCTGATTTTTGGAATAATTACATTTGGGAAGATAGGTTTCTTCAAAGTTTTATTTATTGAAATCTTTGTGATAATATAATAAAATTATGGGTTCAATCCATAGATACGTGGTTTCTGGGAACCAACAGTGACAATGTTGTCTGACTTTGTAAATGTCATTGTTTCTCTTCTAGAGTTCATTCCTTATGTGTTTCAAGTGATGTCCCTACTGCTAGAAATGCATAAAAATGAAATCCCATCATCCTATATGGCACTGTTTCCTCATCTACTACAGCCAGTTCTCTGGGAAAGGACAGGAAACATTCCCCCTCTGGTCCGACTCCTGCAGGCTTACTTAGAGCGGGGTGCCAGTACCATCGCCAGCGCCGCTGCCGACAAAATCGTGAGTTGCTGGGGCTGAGTCACAGTGTTTGCTTCGAGACATGGTGATGTGAGGTTACAAATTATGAGGAACTTCAGCAAATAGCTGGATTTGTGCAGAATTTGGTGCTTACGTAGAAAGACAAACTAATATTCTGAATGTAGCTTTTTGGGTGCTTTCCCATTACGTGGATAAGATGAATCCTAGGCTATCATGTTTTTGTCAACTGAGATGAAAAATTCCTGCTCTTAGTTCTTGCGAGCAGATAAGTTTCCACAGTTTTCCTGTCTTGTTTGCCTCATGTTAAACCTGTGGCTAATGAGACCTCTCAGGTTCTGTTCAGAACAGTTTTGAGAATCGAGTGAGTGAGAAGCCAAAATGTGTCTTCTTTGATCTGAACTGCAAAACCTGAATTCTGGCTTAGGTTATGAAGGCTTTTGCCTTGCTGTATGCCTTAGATGGTAATGGCAAATTTTCTGGAAGGTCACATATGAAGAATTGTTGTCTAGGGTTTTATATTTTCTTTTCTTGCAGCCTGGATTGTTAGGTGTGTTCCAGAAGCTGATTGCCTCTAAAGCTAATGATCATCAAGGGTTCTATCTTCTAAACAGTATCATCGAGCATATGCCTCCGTGAGTATGAGCTGAAATTACATTTAAAGCTAAGTTCTGTAGACTTTATTTATGAAGTGTATAAACATACAAAATGTTAATTTTTAACAGCTGAAAAATCACATTTTTCAGTCTAACGGATTTTAACTATTCTATGCATATTTTCTGTGAAGTGTGGCATCAGTAAAATCCTAGTGTGAATTGAATAACTATTCTTTTAAATTTCCAGTGAATCAGTTGACCAATACAGGAAACAGATCTTCATTCTGCTATTCCAAAGACTTCAAAATTCCAAAACAACAAAATTTATCAAAAGTAAGTTCCTTGCTCTGTGAAAAGCTCTGGTGACAGCAGCAGTTCAGAGTGTGCAGCTGCACAGAACAAATGTCCTGTTGCGCCCCGTGGATGCGTGGATGGAGGGATAGCAGTGACTCCAAGGACTTGCTGCAAATTATTTCTCATCAAGAGGGGTGTGTGGGGCAGTCACCATAGCAGGTGACACTTACTTCATGAAAATTGAGGGAATGGAATTAAAATAATGGACAAGAGTTGCGTATTTCTTTTCCTTTCCTAGTGTGTGTGATGTCATTATCTGAAAATGTCTCCATTTAATCTCCAACCAATTGCAGCAAACTTTCCCTCTCATGCAGCACAGCAATGCTGACCACACGTCCTGTAGTTACCTGTAGTTGTGCATTAGTACTGTGAAATACTCCATGCTTTTGTGTCATTTTTGCCTTAGTATGACTAAATTTATTGATAAGGTTTTATGTTAAACTGGCAAAGCTGTGACAGATTATTGAAATACATATTCTGGTTATTCCTGCTGTCACAAGAACATTGTCATACTGATTAAGTTATTGTAATGATACTATCACTACACAAATTATGCAGTGTCTATTACTTAATCCTATAAAATCTGGTTAATGCCACCTGACAGGAACAAGAATGATAAATGGTGTTCCACAAACAAAGTTGAAGTGGTGAGTTTAATACCCCGCAGCTGTGCAGAGGGGCTCATAGCTCACCTCGAAGTCTGCATTGCATGAAGCTTTTTGCTAAAAGTATTGAAGAGTTTTTTTGGTTCTTGATCTGAAAAAAATTGCAAATGGGCTTTTCTAATGCCTTTTTATAATGGCTGTCAGGGGAAAAAGGAATGACTTTTGTCTTGTTGTACCACCTTGTTTCTGTGTTGTGCTACATGAAAAGATCAGTTTTTAGGCAAAATTCAAGGCAGCAAGTTCATGTACTTCACTTGAACTGAACTGTATAAAGAGTGCCATTTCTATCCCCTTAAAAAACTTGTTCGAATGTATTTTGCTGCTGACTCTAAAGCTGTACTTTTGTTTTCATGTAGGGTTTTACTTTGACTTTTTTCTTGTTACAGGTTTCCTTGTCTTCATTAACTTGTATTGTGTAAGATACGGGGCATTGGCTCTGC
Source organism: Ifrita kowaldi (assembly GCA_013398055.1). Taxonomy (NCBI): domain Eukaryota; kingdom Metazoa; phylum Chordata; class Aves; order Passeriformes; family Cinclosomatidae; genus Ifrita; species Ifrita kowaldi. Next base: position 311,449 of record VZRS01009903.1, on the reverse strand, counting down.
AAGAAATATTTGACAGCATACAGCCAAAGTTAGTATGTTTTGTTATATTTAATACTGCTGTGTTATTTTTATCTTTTGAAGTAAGAAAGAGTTGTCTCTTTAGCTTAACTGTCAGACTACATTTATCACTAATTTGACTGGCCAAACGTTTCTCCTAATGTGGTTCATTTATTTGTCTAGCAAGTCTTCTTTTTCTGTAATTCTGACCACTGATAGTTCAAGTTACTAATCTAAGAAGATTATAAAAAGGGAAGATTGATGTTTTCAGTTGTTATCCTTTGTGAAAAGTTTGTATGTGCAAATGTCTGCTGCAACAGGGCAGCATCTTAACAAATTATCTGGTTGTCTCCGTTTCCCAGTGATTCATATTGTTTCTGGTTTTCATTTGCCACCATGAGGCTGATGAGGCTTTCTAATACTTTTTCTCTCAATATCACAATAGGATGTTTGGAATGGTGTTGGAGAAAATTATAATTCCTGAAATCCAGAAAGTGTCTGGACAAGTTGAAAAGAAAATCTGTGCTGTTGGCATTACAAAAATATTGACAGAATGTCCTCCCATGATGGACACCGAGTACACCAAGCTGTGGTAAGTACCACACTTCTTCAGGTTGTGCTAATGAGGCTGTTTGAGTTATGAAAATGTGAGCTCTCGCCAAAATACATCCTTGAAGAAAGCTCCATTGTGATCTCTTCAGGTCCACGAGGCTGTTTTAGGCCTTTCATACTGCTTCTGTTTCGCAACAAACAAAACTGTATTTTCAGACCAGATGACAGAATTGGTTTGACGTGTTTTTGATGGAGATGGCAAGGATTTGGCTAGCTGGAACTGCATTTTGGGAAATACACTACTTTCCTCCAGCTTGTATTATTTCTGAAGAGCTAGGCCCAGTTTTGACTTACAACTGTTCTAGTCAGGAGACCTGAGCATATTCATAACCTGACAAAGAAACTGTAATATCTTAGCTTGAGAGTGGAATTTTGGGGAAAGCTACCTGGGAAGTTTGACTGTCAACCAGTCCAGCAGTCTAGGATGCTAGGTAATTTGAATTTGATGACAATAACTGGATCCCAGACTAGATCTCCAAAACATTTTTTTTAATGTATTCAGAGAAAAGTTGTGATCCGGAAAATCATTGCTCTTTTGAGGTATGTTTCATGACAATTTGACCTGAAAAAAATAAATACGTTGCTCATGCTGTTGATAGGAATACCCACATTATGCCTGTAAAATATACAGACCCACAATTCTTCTGGTCCAGCTTACCGTGGGCATTTACAATTTCAGTAGCCAACCAAGTACCTGCAAAGGCTAAATTATAAAGGGCTCCAAATAATTTGAGCATCCTTGTAAAATACACCCTGTCCTAACATATTTTAAGCACTCCAGTTTTGCCCTCTCCTCTTTGCTCCCAGGATTCCTTTGCTGCAGGCCCTCATTGGCCTCTTTGAGTTGCCTGAGGATGACACGATCCCCGACGAAGAACACTTCATTGACATAGAAGATACTCCAGGCTATCAGACTGCATTCTCCCAACTAGCCTTTGCTGGGAAGAAAGAACACGATCCTGTAGGTCAAATGGTGAACAATCCTAGAATCCATCTGGCACAGTCTCTCCACAAACTCTCTACGGCGTGCCCAGGCAGGGTAGGTGACTTGCACACTTGGATGCTGGTGCTGCATTCTGCAGAGAAGAAATGCCTTTGTGCCAGTGGGTCTCTTTGCTAATGTTTGATAATCAGCAAAATGAAGCAGGTCATAACTAGAATGCAAAATCTTGCTGTGTTTTATTCTTTGTTGGAATATAGCTTTTGTAAGGTTTTTCCTTAGGAGCCTTAGAAAGGCCTTATTTTCACAGCACTTCATTTTGTAATAAGCTTAAATATGCCATTTAAAAAAAAAATTTACACACTTGATGGTCTATGACTAATACATGTCTTGAGTTCAATTGATTGCATGTACGTGGGGAATTCAAGCAGCTTATATAAAATTGCACAAGGTGAGTGTACAGTTAACTCTTTTAGCCCATAGCATCTTTGTTTTGTCCAAGATTTTGGTAAGTAAAGATTGCCTGAGAGATCAGCTACTTTCCCTATGGATAACTGCTGCTCTGTGTCTGACTTTGTGTGATGGCAGGAGGCAGCAGTGGGTTCATGTTTCACTCACTGACACCTCTTCTCTGCCCTGTGCTTTCAGGTTCTGTCCATGCTGAGCACCAGCCTGAACGCAGAAGCATTGCAGTATCTCCAGGGATACCTCCAAGCTGCAAGTGTGAGTCTGCTCTGAACTGCACATACTCCACAAGCAAGATCAAAAGCTGGTTTGTTATGCAGAAGGTTGACACTGACTTTTTTATAGCAGAGCGCAGACAAAATGAAAAAGCTGCTTGAAATTGTATTGCAGATTCCATCTTGTAAAAGATAAGTGTGGCTTTAAGCTGAAACTGAAGAATTTGATGGTTTGTGTACTCATAGATGAAGGTGGCTAACTTCCATTCCCAGTTTAATTTCAAAGGGAATAGTCATAGCGGTTTGTTATGGGATTTATTTGAAATCTGCATCTGCAGTGTTTGGATAATATTTGGAAATGTGTGGAGAGCACTGGCTGTAGAAACTCACTTCAGTCACTAAAATTCCTTTTCATTTTAATGTTGTCCTTTGTATTTCTTTTGTCTTTCCTTAAACTTTATCTAAATTGTGAATAAATAAGAAGTACTTGTTTAAAATGCCTGTCACCGTGCACTTACTGTTTCAGAAAAAAGTAGTTGTTTTAAAAAAAGATGTTTTACACTTAGGATAGCATATAAAATAGTGGGACTGTGAGGGATTTTCTTTAGTAGTATAAGTACATTGTAAGATCATACAGAGCAGATCTAGAACTTTGGGAGAAGACCAAGAGCTTTGTCACTCTTGATACTCACCAACAGGCACATCTCTTCTGGAACAGGTCACGTCAGTACCATGCAGTGAGGGCAGGTGGTCTTCCCTGGGAGTGGGGTCTCCAGGTGGGGTTTTCCTGTTGTATTAAAACTGAAGCAGTGATCTTGGAGTTGGGTTTAACTCTGATGTTCTCCCTGTCTCCTTAAAAATGTACTGATTAGGTTTGGTGGCCCTGAGTTCAAAGTGCATCAGTTGAACTCCTGGTTGTGGCTGTTGAAGTGAGCAGGTAAATGCCTGAGCTTTGCATGCTCTCAGGGGGCCTGGGCACCAAGCTCCCAGACTGTGGGCTTGCAGAACACTGGTTCTGCAGGGATAGAAATAAATCGAGTTATAGGACCTGGAAAACTCCTGAATAAGAGTGAGGTCCCAGACTTATGTGATATTAAGCAGTGTCATACATGACAGAATTGTTTTAGTTATTTGTCCACAGACACTGTGCAGGTGACTCAAATTAGGACTGGTGTTTTGTATTTGCATTAGTTAATGCCTGTTGGAGCTGGGCCTTGTGTCAAGAAAGCTGCTGAATTTACTGAGGGATGAACAGGGCAGAATCAACTGTCTTTCAGGCTTCCTGGTAACAGTGGCTGCTGTGTGAGAGTGCATTCTGGCCATAGTTCTTCATATATAAAGAAATGGGTTGCCTGTTAGACAATGGATTTAAATAACAAAGTGCCTGAAAAAAGTATTAAAGGAGTCAGCACCAACAGGTTTTCCTGTGCCTGGTCTGTCATGGAGTGCCGGGTCCCCTTTGTTATTAGGGAAGAGGTAGAAGCAGTTCTTGGAGTGAAGCCCTGCAGTGCTGATCCTGAGGAGCATCTGCCTTAGTGCTGCTGAGAGCCTGTGCTGTGTTCCAGGTGTTGGGAGTGCCTGGCAGCAGGAATGCCACAGCCAGGCTGGAAGACAGGGACAGCTGTGGCATCTGCAAGGAGCTGAACCAGCCTGGAATATCAGTGTTAATGGAGCAGTGGTCATTCAAAATCTGCGGGACAAAGGGATGCTCAGAACTCTTCTCTGCAGTTTTGTCCTTTTCCATGGATAATGTGGAGAACAGTTCTAGAGAACTTGCAGACTTTTTCCTGTCAGCCTCAAGGAACCAAACTGGACTTGGTACTGGTGGCCACGTCCCTGGAGTGTGATGTGCTGCTCTGCGTGTCCTCAAGCTGCTGTCCGGCACTCAGCGGCGTTCGGGGGCTCACCTTAGATCACCTCATTTGTGCACTTGTAAGCCAGACTTCCTAGAAACTATAAGGTTGCTGAGATATGTAAGGGAACAGATTTTTCTTGTCTTACCAGTACCAGCATGGATGGAACTGGGCAGGATTCACAGCAACAAGCCAGAACCTTTTTGAGAGCTAGCCAAAGAAAAATCAGCTCTGAATGGAAAATTATCAGTGAATCTTGATGTTCACTGTCTTGCAGTCCTTGCAACACGGGACTTTGTTGTCCGACAGACATTCCACGTGAATAAGTGCCTAAGTGACTTCAGATCAACAAATACCATATTTGTGCTTCAGTCAGAGCTGGGTAACTCAGACTGTGTAGGCGTAGCTGTGGCACAATTGGTGACCGACACATTCTGCAGGTTTCATGAGGTGAGGGGTGTTTTGCAGAGCACTTCCCTTCGGGGCAGTGAACTGCTCAGCAGTGCTCTCCCTGCATCGAGGAGGGACCTCACTGCCCCTCCTGACACCTCCTGTTCTCAGGATTCAGAAGGCAAAGTTCCACCTGCATTTATCCATTAATTTTGTGGAAGCTGATGAAGCAATGTAACAGTTTTTTTGCAAGATTGTCAAACCTCTCTAGGCCATCCTTCCTTGTTGGACATTTGGGCAAACATCAGTTTGTTTGGAGAGCTCAGGCTGGGAACATCCATCAGTGGACGTTGGAGGCTTTGGGAGCATCTTATTCCACGTTAAGACAGTGAACTCCTGCCCATCACGAAGATCTTCTGAAAACAAGGAGCCAGTTCTTACTTGCAGCTGATAATGGTAGAAGATAATTGAAATTAAAGTGGAAAAATATTACTTGATTCTTTCTGAGCGTGAAGTGGCCAAAAGGATGCCTAGCTCATCTATGTAGCTTCCTAGTAAAAAGTTCCATTTTCTAAAGCTGTGAAAGGAAATTCAGTCCTGTTTTTGTGGCTGTTATAAGGGCTATTTTGAAGTAAGCATTCAAGAAAGAAAATATATTAATAACACACATCAGATTTCTCTATGAACATCTGAAAATACTGTTATTACAGTACTGCTTCCTTCATACAAGAAAATGAAAGTTTAAAGTATTTTATAAAAAGTCTGTCCTTGTTTAAGCTGATGCATAAAGAAGAGTGGACAAGTCTATTGAATGTTTTCTAATAACTAATAATCATTCACATGATAGAGGAGTAAATGTCCTTCAAATGAAAGAACGTACGTGTTGGATATTTGATATGGTGTGCCGAGTGCTCCTTGGGCCTTTGAATTACATGTGTATTTGCTTTAATTATGTTCAATTTTGTGATCTGGCTGCTGATACCTTTTGTCTCAATTGTGCAGGTTTTACACTTATCCAGTCAGTCACAGTTTTCTGGAAAAAGAACATAAATCTGAATTTTACTGTAACTCAATCTGGGAAAAAAACAAAAGCTACCTTTGGAATTCACTGTCTCCACATAACTTTCTACAAAAAACTCACACAAATGTTCCATGACAGACAACACTGAACCTTACAGAAGTGATTGCACAGCAGCTGAAATTTCATTTCCTTCTGAAATTTGACTGTTGCTGGCTTGGAATAATAAAAGCATCTAACAGCACGTATTATTATACAAGACACCACAAGAACTCATGACTAGGTCTTTGAATGTGATGTGGGATATATATCTATATACTTCTATACTGGAGAATGTCTTTTCAGTGCTACATGGTTGATTTTCAGTGTGCAATGTATTTTCTTTATGGTATCTTTGGGATCCATGTCAGTCTTAAATGCAGAAATGGATATGGAGTTTTAGGTATATTGGGTATATTAGGTGTATTTCTCTTTTGGCTTTGCTGTGATCCTCCCCACAAACTGAGGCCTTTTGCAGTCTCTGTGGAATCCAGTTCCCTGTGGTCAGTCAGTAAATGCTGGGGCCTGGACAGTGGCAGAAATTACTGACTGCAGTTGACTGATGCTGCCGGGAGTAAGTGCCACCTTGTGACTTAAAATGTATTTTAACCTATTGAAAAAGATAAAATATTTCTGACCCCAAAGTTTCTCATGGTGTGTTTTCCTGCTGGGGCGTTCTGTCGTGCCTGGCACAGATGTGAAAGCAGTTGTGCCGCTCTGAGAGCTGCTGGGGCTTAAGAAAAGGGTTGATTTTGAAACATTTAATGACACTTGACTTTAAAAACTTAATGATGATGAATTTAAATCCTGTGGGGCATTTTCCTTGCTCCAGTGCCCCAGCTCCAGGGGACCCTCTGCTCTGTCGGGAGTTGATGGGCAGCTGCACCCACGCCGCTGCTCTGCCAGGAGCTGCAGGTCCTGCAGCACCACGACTGTGCCGGGAAGTTAATACAGATCAGAGACTTCAGTGCTGGCAGGCTGGGAGTTTTGCTTTCTTAATGCGAAATAAATACAGTCCTATCAGGGCTTTGACTCAGCTGCTGTACACGGATTCACTGCGGCGGTAGTTACAGGAGCCCCGAACAGAAGCGGGAGCTGTGGGGAGGTGGTGACAGGTAATTCCTGTGGGCAGTGGGGATGGATGCAGAGCGGGCAGGTTCCGGTGTGTGCGGGAGCTAAACCGGGCTGCCCCACACACCTTTTACCAGGGACTCTGGGTTCAAAGGCAGAGCTTGAATCCCGGTGTGCCCAGGCTGGCTGCTGGGTGAATTCCTGCCCGCTGAGTGCAGCTCTGCACTCCAGGGCTGGAGGCTTCTGCTGGGCCGTGTCTGTCCAAAGGCTTTTGCAGGTCTGCAGTTACCGGGTTTACTTGGGGATCTTTGTCGGGTTGGCATCACTTTTCCTTCCCACCCGCGTGTTTTGAAATTTGAGATTTTTGTTTGTTAAATGCTCATCCCTGGGTGTGTCGGTGACATCTGCGCTACCTCCTGCCCCAGCCCCGCCGGGTGACCGCCCGTGCCCATCGCGCCTCGCCCCGGCAACGGCTGCGTTCGCTCTTCTCACGTTTCTTTTCGCAGAAAGCACAGATGCAAGGAAAAAAACTGAACGTGTCGCCGCTTTCCGTGCACGGAAAGGCCGTGGGGGCTCCGGGCGGGAGAACGGGCCGGGGTCGGAACGGGCGGGGCGGGGTCGGAAGCGACGGCGGACGCGTCCGCACCGCCCGGCCCCGCCCCCGGCCCCGCGCGGGACACGCCGGGAGCTGTAGTTTCCCGCTCTGCGGCTCTAACGGAGCACGCCGGGACTTGTAGTCGCTGCGGAGGAGGCGGTGCTCTCGGCACCATTGGCCAGGAGCGCGGCGGGGGGCGGTGTCGCTGGGGGCTCTCCCGCCGCCCATTGGCTGCGCGGCGGCACCGCCCCCGGCGCGGTGCCGTCAGTTCCGGCGGGCCGCACCGCCCCGCTCATTCTCTTTGGTGTTTGCCCTNNNNCGCGGGGGGAAGTGTCGGGGGCGGCGGTGCCGCGGCCGCCCCGGCGCGGGCAGTGACAGCGGCGCTCCGGAGGTCCCGCAGCGGTGGCACCGCACCCCGGTGCCTTGGACGGGGGGTGCTCGCTCCCCGCTCTGCCCGAAATCCCCGCGCGGCCCGGGGGCGGCAGTGGGGGCCCCCCGGCGCTGGGGCCGCGGCAGCAGAGCCGCTTCAGCTGCCGGGCCCCGGGGAGGCGGCTGCGTCCGTCGCACTCCGCGGAGTGCCCGGAGCCCCACAGCGCTCCCGGGCTGCGGACCCCGGGGCAGAGGATGGCGGTACCAAAACTCCCGGGTCCGAACCGGGCTGGTCGGACTGTTGGCGCAGCACGTGCGGGTGCGATGACAGCAGTAGGGGCAGCGCCAGCCCCTCCCGGCCGCGTTTCCCAGCACGCAGGCACAGCTGAACGGGCAACCCCGGCTTTCCCCTCTTTCCCAGCGGGTCTGGCAGCCGTCGCCGCTCCAGGATCACTTCCCCCTGTTTCCTGAGCAGAACACTAGTTTTTCGGGAGATGTAAAGCAACAAGTTCCGTTTAAACCTTTCCGCTGCCTTTGTCTGTCCTAGAGGTAGTGCGGGTTTGGGTTGTCCATCCAGGGGATGCTGTGCTTGGTATTGCCAGAGCCATTTTTTACGATGCATTCATCTGTTGAGTATTTTTGTCATTGCTTTTCTGGCGGTTTAAGGCAAACCTGGAAGGAACATCCTTTGGAATGTCAGTGAAGGCTAGGTGTATATATATACACACACATACATCAGTGAAATAAAATATCTGAATGAAATCTGTTGTCTGCTTTTGGAATGGTATATTTATAAAATCTTGTCTCTTTTAACTAGAACATGCAAGTGTACTGCACAGTTCCCTTGCTCAAACTGGAGGAAGTGTTTTGGGTTTGGTCTTTTTTTAATACTAGTGGACATGAGAACTTGAGTTCTGGTTATGCAGCTATGGCTGCAGTGTAACAAAGTGATTTCTCATTTGTCTGTTAATTATCTCATACGTGCAACAGATTTGTTTGTTCTGACTTTTACAGAGATTCACTGAAAGTCTGTCACATCTTGATGAGAATGTAAAGAGCCAAGGGGCTGAATTTTTGACTATATTTTCTATTTTCTGAAGTTGGATCAGAAACTTATTTCAAAACTCTTCTAAAAGGATGTATGCAAGGAACAATTCCTTTTTATGTTGTTATTTTACACAGCCAGTCTGTTCAGAGTTTTTCATAACATCATGAATCATGTTTTCACTATCAGTACAAGTCAGTCAAAATGTGTTTTGTGGCAAAATTATTCATAGGTTGAAATAAATTTGGAGTGGTGTGACTGTACAAAGTCAGAGCAAAACTGGAAACTTTGTGCCTTTCAGATCTTCCTGAAGAGCATCAACTTTGTCTTGGAGACAAATGAACATTCAAAAAGCCCTTTTTGTGGTTGCTTTGTCCAGGATCCTTGCTGGGGGTTGGTTATTTCATTAGAGGTGCTGCAGCTGCCTCGGGACAGTGCAGGATATCGGGGCATGCTGGCTCTCAGCAGTGTCCATGGGTTTTGTTACCTGTTCTACTGCAGGGGATAAAGCCAAAAGTTGTGAACTATTTTGTCACAACACTAATTGAGCTAGAAGTAAACAGTTAAGTGTTTATTCATTATATCACTTCCTGGTTTATCAGTTTGCATTATGTTTGGAACTGTCTGGTTCAAATGTATGTTTGCTAGTTCCCTCTTTTCCTTCAGCTTTTACTTTCAAATTTTAGCTTTTCTTCTCTTACTAATAATCCATACCTTGGCTCCCAGACTACTTTGCATAACATTTAGTGTTTGTGCCCTTACCAAAAAGAGCAGCATCTTTTTCTACAGTGTTACTTTTGAGATGGACCCTGTCTTGTGGAAGTATTGCAGAAGATTTATCTAAGAAGAAAACATTGTTCAGCCAGTATTTTACATTTTGTGTACATAGCCCTAAGCCTGTAAAATTTAGTCATTGTTTATCAATTTATAGTGAGTATTTATTTAGACTTTCCAGTTGTAAATAGATGCTCTTAAAAGACTGTTGCAGCAGCTTGAAAATTTTATGTTGTATGATACAAAGCTACCCCTAATGTGGGCTTTTCAAAGGTATTTTAGGTAACAAAGCATCTCAACAAATCTCCTAGAGTTTGAGAATGTTTATTTTTTGTGCCTCAAAATAGTTGAGTGTGGGACAAAAGAGATTCAGCCACCACATTGGAGTTATTTAAAACTCCTTAAAAACAGGAGGAGAGAGGGAATCGTTCTAATCACTGTTTTATCTAGGAGTGAACACACTGATGCATTCCCAGTCTGCAGACAAGGGGAGGAAATGCTGTTGTTCACTAGGGGGGCTGTGTGTGGGGTGACCGTGAATCCTGGTCCCTCTCCCACAGCTCCAGACTGTTGTGCCCGGCCTCATGGGAGGGGGTCGGGGTCAGGGCTGTGTGTTGCACACCCTCTTCAGCTTTGTGAGCTGAACCCCCCTCGGTACCCACACCCTTTGGCAGGGATGGGCTTGGGGTTTGTGTTCTGGGTGCCCATCTGTGAAATAAGGATAAATGAACTTTCTCGCTTGAGAGCAGTTTGTCATTGATAAGGAACAAGGAACATGCCTTGCTCTGGCTGCCATGGGCTGGTGACTGCCCTGGTGCACTGTGTCGTGGAGCATCTCCTCTTCAGAGAGGAATCTCATTTAACATCTCATTTCCTATGGCTAAACCTGCTTCTTGGATATTGTTTGTCACATGATTTTTATTTGATGATGTCAGGAAGCCCTTGTAATATGAACTTGATGGTTGTGTCTGGCGTTGGTCCTGCTTCTTGGGCTGCTCTGCCTGGTGCTGGTGGAGCAGGAGCGGTGAGTGTGTGCACACAGGGTGGGAATGGGGGACACGGCTGGTTCCTAACGAGAGGCACAAAAAGAGCATCAGAACCTGCAGCCTTTCAAGTCCGCACCTCCTGAAAACAGGACACCTTTCCGTATGCTGGTCCTGACAGTGAATGAAACCTGTTTCTTTGAGGGTTTAGTCTCTTGTATTTGCAAGTGGTTTCTCAGGGTTCAGAGCCAGCCTGTGGCAGGACCCACATGAGATCCTGTGCTGCCAAACCTGTTGTCTAACAACAGCCAGGCCCCGGTGTCCCTCGGATAAGAGGCGGAAATGTGCCAGCCCAGCCAGGTGCACAGAAGTGTTTTCAGTGCTGGGAATCCAGCCCCAGAGGGACTCAGAGTGAAGTGGTCCATCCATCCCTCTGCAGTGCCTCATGTGCCAGCCTCATCCTCGTGGGTGTCTATCAATGACTTAGGGCTTGCCAGCAGTGGGGGACCCTCTGCCACTCAAAGCAGGGTACTTCACTGTGACCATTACTATCAGAAAGGGTTTTCTTGATGCACTTTTAAGCCTGTTGCCTCTTGTTCTGTCACTTTAACCATAAAGAACAGATTGTTCTTTTCCACTCCAAATCCTTTTAAGTACGTGAACTCCTGTTTCTCAGGCCCCAGCCAGCCCTCTCCTCTTCTGAATATACAAGTTCAAATCCTTCAGTAGTTTTCCTGTAGGTTATATTTCTCTGAAGCTGAGTGTTATGGGCTTTTCCTCCTTTGATTCTGCCTGAGCCTGGTCCCCCACGTGCGTGCAGGGTTCTGGCTGAGGGCTCAGTGTCTGAGTACAGAGCAGGAGTAGTGCAGACCTCGCTCGGGCTGGTTCTTCGCTGCTGCATCTCAGGATGATGAGGGCTTTTTCTAAAGCAGCCTGGCAGTGTCGGCTTGTGCTGGGAAGTGGTGTTGGTTGTAACTCTTCTCCACTCTGCTGGTGCCCATCAGTGGTGTCTTTACCATGGTTACCAGTGGGCAGTGCCTGCCCAGCCCCTTGCGCTTGTTCTGCTGAGGTCGAGGGGTTCATTCTTGGCAGGGCCACCAGGGATGGCTGGGGGAGAAAATTCCATTGTCTTTATGCAACTTGGTCTTGACCCTGCCTGCAAATATTATCCATTTCCTTGTTTTTCAGATGCTTAGCTTAGCCTCCAGAAAACCCTCTAGAAGAGAAGTTGAGCTGACTGTAATCTTCTTGTGTTCGTTCTTCACTCTCCTGTTGGTAAACAACAGGTGTGATGCTGGCCTGTTTCAGGCTCTGCATCCCCCTTTGTTCCAGCAGGAGAACTGCTCACAGTCCTAGGAGTCATCCTAAGAGTTTGAAATGCCTGTTGGAAGTAAATTCGAGAGCTCTGTCCTCTTCTAACCTTAATCAAGATTGAGATCTCCCCCATTTTGTGGCTGGTAGTGATGTTGCTGGCAGCTGCACGCAGTTGGCTTAGGCATGGAAAAGAAGGATTAAACACTTTGTGCTATATTTGTAAGCAGAATAAAATAGGTTTTGATTTCCATTTAGAGCAGTCCATGCAGTGACAGGTTTCATATGCAGGACTGAGATAATTTTATTCTAAAATGGTTTTAGCCTATTTGTGAGTGAAATCACTGGATTGGAAATGTAACCAAAAGGTAGAATCTGTATGAATTTTTGCAATTAATAGCTACGAGAGTTTCTCAGTTTGTGGCTTGCTTTTGGTTTGGCTTTGTGAATTAAGGTCTGGATCTAGTTTTGGGAGCTGTTCTCTGGGGATCTTAGGAAGAAGAGCCTCACTACAGAAAGAAAATTGGCAAGTGACTCTTATAATTCTGCAAAGAGCACTATTGTGAGATTCCACTGTTTGGGTGAGAAACATCACTTGGGGTTGGGAAAAGAGTAAGGAGGATTCTTGGATCAGGTTGGAAATCCTGCTTGGAAAAGCAGCTGTGTTGAGCAGTTTGTCAGTGGTAATGGAAGGGTCATACAAGTCCTCGTGATCAAATAGATGAGGCAAACTCAGTGTAGGATGAGAGATTTTCTACAGATCTTTTTGTGCCTTTAGGAAGAAAAATGCTAACTCTCTGTTTTTTCTTTTAGGCATTGTCCATCATAAATATCCTATTCAGAACTAAATACAAATCTTCACTCTCTGGATCTCCTAAAGGTACTGGAAACTTACTTAAAACATTAAAGTTTCTTACCTTTCTATTTGCATCGTATTGAAAAAATGACAAGTTGTGGTAAAACCCAATTATCCACAGGAAGCGTTTGATTTTTGTTTGGTCCTCTGGCTTGTATCTGCAACTCCTGTGTGAATTATAACACAAAAAACCAAAAAAAAACCCAAGAAAACTTTTATCTAAAAATGTTGCATGCAATTTTATATATGAAGATTTTAATTTCTTTTTGGCTGAGTGGACTGACCACGTTCACATCTTTGTGCATTTCTTTGGTTACCTTAGTGACACCTGCACTTTGCATTTTAATGTGTTCAAAATTTCTGGGAATGTTCCAGGCATTGATGCATCAAAAGAAAATAAAAATCTAAAACCAGGTGATGAGCAGTCCTCTGTCATCTGGAAATCCATTTTAGTATTGTCCATAGGTCACTGAGTTGTTTGATGGCAGCCCCCCCCCCCGGTGAGGATAACCTTCTACTGCAACACTGTTTTGGTAACACTTCAAATACTCTGGTATGAGCTGGGGGAAAGTAACTGTGGAAGGGTGGAAAGGAGCAGTTCTGTAATTAGCTTCTGGCTCAGATTGTGTGAGTAAAATTTGTGTTCTTTCACCTCTCTTGGATATCTGAGTGGGCTTCAATTCTAGCAACACCTCGAGTGCTGTGTAGGGATCAGTTACTTGTACCAGTAGGTGTCTTGAAAAGTTTGAAGGATCTAACCCCTGATTACATGGAAAAATCCCCTGAAATTCTGGCATCTTTGTTTATCTGTCCACTGAAACAGCCTTTATGAGTTGTTAGCTTCAGCTTTCTCAATTACAGTGCTTTTTTCTTGGATAGTTAGAATTTTATAAGCCTGTTGTAGGGTAAAGAGCATATTTCTTTGTAAATGCACTGTAAACCCTTTCAGAATCCCCAAATAACCTGTAGTTAAATGTGCAATGATGGACAGTGAGTTATTTTACCTGAGTGAAGTATTTCCTACAAATCAGCTAAAGGATCATCACCTGCACGGGTGGCTGTGAATGCAAACACAAATTCCAGTTTGTTTTGTCAGACTGTTCTTTGAAGTTGCTTGTCTCAAGCAGCAGGATGTGCCCTCTAGTCCCCACAGATTTTTGTGAGTAGGGGCTGCACTGTGAGCAGGGAGCTGTGACAGAGGAGCTGTCCTGGGGAGAGCTGGGCACTGTCTGAGCTTTGCTCTGAGCTCAGGGACTCAGCTGGGAACAGCGAAAGGAAACTGGACTGTCCTGGTCAGGGACCCTCCTTCGTGGGCAAACAAACCCCAGGGATTGTGCACTGCTCTTCCCTGCACTGTACCACTACAGAACCCACTTTCACCCACGTGGTTTGAAGCTGAAACCTGGTTGCCTAAAACCAGGCAATGGCAAATATGTGAAAGGTAGTGCCTTGCTTTAAAAGCAAAGTGTTTGTAGAAGTTTTCTGAGAACAATATCAGACCTCCTTTCCAGCATGATCTGAAACATCCTGAGGTTTCTGACATCAAAATAACAGCTTTTGGTGTCGTCTTCTCAAATTGGGTGGCTGAAATCTGTAAGTTCAGTTACTTATAAAGACATTGCACTTCAGCAGAAAAGGAGAGTTGGCTTTTTTCATTGCAAGACTTCATTGCATTTCTTCATCTGCAAGACTATATATGTATAGTCTTTGCCAGGCAATTATTACTGTTGTGTTATATCTGAAAATTTTCAGTGATTCTAGTGATGCTCTTGGGAATGAAGCTTAGTGATTATGAAGTTTTTACCCTGGAGTCTTATTCTAAATACTTTTATTCTTTGTCTTATGATTTCTTAGAGGTCCTTTAGACAGACTCACTAATACCACTCTCACAGTTACAATGCACCCAGTGTGTAACTGCTGCAAATTTAGTAGTCAAATATAGGATTTGTTTTGAGTATGATCTGCATATGTGTCTTCTGGACTAATGAGATCTGAACTATTTTTGCTCTCTAGTAAAAACAAAATTGTACAGGTGGTAGTATGACAAGTCTGACATGTTTATGGTATTTTTTTTCCAAAGTAAAAATACTCCAGATGGTAGGTTTGGTGGTGTATCTGTTGTTTTCCAGTAGCTTCTTACCTCTTATTTAATAAATAATTAAATCTTTCTGTCCATGAACGTATTGATCTAGGTTCTCCTCTTAGGCTTGCTTTGTCAGTAACTAGCTAAAAACTTCCCTCTGACTCATTGCTGCTCCTCTCACATTTGGAAACCCATTCACAGGTTCAGAATTTGAAGCTCACAGAGCACTAGTGGAGTTGTGTTGCTACTAATATCCCCCCTGGTGGCAGCTGGAGCAGTGATTTCTCCTTTTCACCTATAAATTAGGAAAGAATAAACCTTTCTTTGCTGCCCTAATTAGGTCTGTAGGTGACCAGTGTGTGTCCGTGCACATGTGAGTGCCTTTGTGTGTAAAATGGATTTACTTGACTGTAAAATGTATTTATAAATTGATATGTGGCTTGTAAGTGGATATGGACAGCTGACCTGTTCATGTCTATTTAGGTTCCACTGGCTGAACATGAGGATAATTTTGCATCCATGTGTAAGAGAAA
The DNA here is from genome assembly GCA_013398055.1 of Ifrita kowaldi. Taxonomy (NCBI): domain Eukaryota; kingdom Metazoa; phylum Chordata; class Aves; order Passeriformes; family Cinclosomatidae; genus Ifrita; species Ifrita kowaldi. Next base: position 296,300 of record VZRS01009903.1, on the reverse strand, counting down.
TCTAATACTAATTTGTCAGCACAGGAAAGATCTGTCAAGCGCTGCACACAGCCTGGGGCGCGTCCTGCGCTCCGAGGGGGTTTTCCTAAATGGCCATAGGTACCCATGAGCACTTCCAACACTTGTTTATAGTGCTCCAAGGCCAAGTGACTCTGAATTGATGCTTGAACTGTGCGTCCTGACTTCAGTAGAAGTAACCTTCAGAATACATGTAGCTGATACAGTTTATGAACTCTTACACCTTTGCTTTTCCCAGCCAGAGCTACTTTAGCATTTCCTGCTGACTCCAGCTTTTTCCCCTCTTACGTGGCTTGGCATTCTTGGTGATCCTGGGGGAAAACTCTATGATAATAATAAAGGATGTATGCTCTAAACAGTTTTTTTTTTGGTAAAGACTGCGTTTATTTCTTGCCCTCCAAGTGAAAAAGTTTGACTTCAAATGATAGAATGCATGAAATGTAATTTGTCCGTGGAAGTTGCTCTTTGTTCAGTGTATAACCAGTGGCTCTGGGTGTGAGTAACAGGATTTGCTTTCTAAGTGGCTTCAGTGGTGGGGAAGAGAGATGGGCAGTAATGAACAGGCATAAATAACACTTCTGTACTACTCTTCTATAAATGAAAGAAGTGTGAAACACAGTGGGGTGTACACGTGGAACTGTGCTGTGCTAACTGGATGTGTGAGTGACTAACTGGACAAAATGGGAGCCATGGGTGCTTGGTTGAACACTGTTTCCCCTTTCACTGATAGAGGAATAATTTCAGTAGGTTGTTAGTTAGAGAATGCTAAATATTTAGTATAATCTGGTTTTCGTCTTTACATTTTAGGTCAACAATTTGGCTTCCAAAATTGGAATTTGTCTGCGTTCAAAGCTGTTTGCCTACAGTAATCTGCTCTGGTTGGAAGTGAACATGTCTCAAGTTCAGATTCAGAATCCTTCTGCTGCCCTTGCAGGGAGCCAGATACTGAATAAAAACCCATCTCTTTCACAGCCTTTGAGTATACCTTCTACTACCAGTTCTTTGCCCTCTGAAAATGCAGGCAGACCTATCCAAAACTCTGCTTTGCCCTCTGCTTCAGTTACATCCACCAATGCAGCTGCAGGTAAGATAGAGGGCCAATAACTGTACATATTTTTAAGGCTTACAGTTTGGCGTGATATATTCCTGATGCCTTGCACCTACACATGATTTAAAAGTAATATTTATCCAACTGCAGTAGCTTGCAATGCTTTCTCCCTATGGAATGAAATCTGTTGGAGACAGGTAGAAGCATACTTCTTCATAAAGTTCCAGCAATTAATTGATATGTTTGTAATAGTAAATAATATTTTTAATTGTATGATGTAAATTTTTGAAACATTACTATCCATCTTTTCTACCAGTAGCTTGTTTTAAGTACGAAAAAGTGTTGTTTGAAATAGTTTTAGTTCTATTATCTTTAGTTCTTCTATGACCAGTTTAACGATAAATATATTATGCTAACAAAATGCAAGAGAACAAATAAAGGGTAATAAAAAATAGCTACTAGGGGAAAATAGGAGAAGGGAAATGAAATTGATTGAGTTTTTGAAATTATTCAAAGCAAGTGGTAATGATGAATATTTGGAAGATTTGGTCATTGAAATGTACTAGATAAGATGTGAGCTGTATGCAGGGGTCTTCTAACTTTGTACTTCTGACTTGCATTAGAACCTTGTCTTTAATGATAATGCTTTTTAACCATGAGCATTGCTTGGAAATCCCAAAGTTCAATAGATTGTTACCAGTTTGGCCAGTGAGCAAAGCTGTCTATTCCAGCATTGCAGACAACTAAACGCTAAGCCACTGAGATTTCTTTTTTTAATTAAAATTTGTAGTAGAGTTCACAGTTATCAGTTCATTTATCTGATCTTATGCAACCTTTCAGCTCCTTCAAACATGGCAAACCCCAAAGAGAAAACCCCCATGTGTCTTGTGAATGAATTAGCCCGTTTCAACAAGATTCAGCCTGAGTATAAGCTTCTGAGTGAGCAAGGTCCAGCTCACTCTAAGGTAAATGTTCATACAAGTTTCTTACTGCTGCTGCTTGTGCTCTTTCACCTTTAGGAGTGGAAAGGCAAAGTGTGTGATTTTGGTGCAAAATAATCCAGAGTAATGGAGAGGAAAGGGAAGCCCCCCAGAGCATCAATGGTAGGGAAGTGTGAAGCTGGTACCTGGGAACTAAAAAGTTGGGTTCTCAAAATGTCACATGAGCTTCGAGGTGTGAAGGAGATGGCATTTACAAAAAGTATTGGAATAACATTCAGAACATCTGTTCAATTCTGTTTCATTCATCTGTGGGCATGTAGAAGCTTTTATGGTACAGTGGGAATTTAACTTTCTTCAAACTTCTGAAAAATATCTTTAAAAACCCTTTCAGAGGATTAAAGCAAGAGTGGAGTTATGTGTCACAAAGAAGGGCGAGTTTCCAGTCTGCTGTTCAGTGACATGGGCACAGCAGCTCCCTTGGGGCTGTCACCTCTCCCCACACTGCTCTGAGTTTGTAGCCTGTCAGATCTCATGCAGGCTATTTGCCAGCTACAATTGTTGTGAAATTCTTAGTTCAGTAATTGGGAAAATCCTGTTGATGTCCAAAGTGTTGAAAATCTGGAGATGACACGGGGTTTAAGGAGAGCTTGGATTACCATATTCTCAACTTGTGCATCACTGAAAGACTCATTGTTTTGTGTAATAGGGTCTAATAGACTACATTAATTCTGAAGCAGCTTTTTACAAAATTCCCTGTTTCTGGTTTTGAGGTGTTTACAGTGCAGCTGACTCTTGGGGACCAGCATTGGGAAGCTGAAGGAACTAGTATTAAAAAAGCGCAACATGCAGCAGCTGCCAAAGCTTTGGAAGGGACAAAATTCCCTAAGCCTACAGCTCGTCCATCTCGTAGTGAAGGCAAGAATCCAGGTATATGCCACAACAAACTGATTTAAAATAATCATACATAGAGAGAATACACCTTTCTGCTTTTGGTATGTATTGAAGTTGTGTAAGGACGAATAAAAACTGTGATTCTGCCTGTTTAATAATGGAAATTATCAGGTTTTCTGAGAACTTAATCCTGATTTAACCTTTGATTGTTGTAGGTGACATGATAAATATAATCATATTAATAAGTTTAAAGTATATTTTTTTTCCATCAAATCATTCTGGCTTGAAGAACCTGTTGCTTGACTTACTGTCTTGTATTGTAACACTCTAGGAAATCCTGAAAAGGGTGTTTATCCTAATTCTGAAAAACAACCTAATTAAAAAAAGAACAATAAGAACAAAAAACTATGTGAGGAATTTTGTCACAGCAAAGAATAATCTTTTGCGCGGGCAGATGAATGAGTTACGTAATTCTGACAGGATAATTCAAAAGCTGGACAAAAAAGACTTCTTTAGAAATGTTAATTTCAAAAAACCCAAAGAAGTTTATGTTGTGGGAGATGGGATCAGAACTTTGGAATTTGTGTAATTTGTCCTTTAAAGGTAAATATATAAATTGATTTGTATAAAAGCATTGAAACTGTAGTTTGCTATGCTTAGTGAAGTTCTTACGTTACTTAGATTGCTTTTAAGACCTTTTTAAAATGTAAAATTCTGTATGCACTGTCTTCACATCTTAGCTGCACATGTGGGTCCTTTGCATGTAGCCCAAAGCTGTTGGGACAGCATTAGTGTGTTCAGCAAGGTTAAAACTTCTCCTTTGTGCCAGCTGTGTTCTGATACTACCTAAATTCGTTCTTTAGAAACACTTTGTACAGTCAACAGTGAAAATACTAAAAACTAGCAAGTACTTACTTTGTCCGTGCATTCGGTTCCATAGTTTCGTTTTCTTTTGGCAATTACCTTGCACCAGACCTCTGGTACTAGAGTACAACTGATTTCTGAGCCAGTGAGACCTGTGGTAGAAAAAATGACACTTGACTGTTCTTTCTCCAGTGAGAATGGACTGGGAGTCAGTTCTTCATGCCCACAATACCAGCACTGAGAGAAACGTTTTAGCCCTCAGTAGCAATTTACCTGCTTTTTGATAAGGCCAGTTGCAATTTGAAAGTGAAGAGTCATAAAAATCCTTCTTAGGTCATTGAGAACAGAGAAATGTTTGATCATTCTCAGTAAACGAGAGACACAGAAGGGATGTAGCATGTGTATTTAGAGAAATTTCTTTCCTGCAGAAAATTCTTTTTCTGCACTTTATTGGATACACTGTAAATGTAGGTAAATTAGCAGCTTCAGAAATTAAAAGCAAAATAAATAAAGTCCAAGTCCAGAAAGAGCTCCCTGCAAATTCACTTTTTTTGTAACAGGACTTGTCACAACTGTACTAGGCTGCTGATTTAATGTGCATCACATAGACTTATTCTTTTTCTGTTCATTAGCAGTTCTGTTTGGGAGTCAGTCATTTAAGATACTGCATGTGGCAAAAATTGAGCTCATTTTTCCCTGCTTTGAGCCAGCAAAAAGAGTTTAAATTGTCTTAGTTCCTTGTGACAGCTGGACAACCCTTTCTATTCCTTTTTATTTAGACAGTGTAACCCCCACAGTGGAGTTGAATGCACTTTGCATGAAGCTGGGGAAGAAGCCCATGTACAAACCCATCGACCCTTACACAGGGATGAGATCCACCTACAACTACACCATGCGAGGTGGTACCTACCCCCCACGGTAGGTGTTGGCTCGGGGACTGCAGGCTCCTGCCTTTGCACCTCTGCTCTCACCACCCTGTGCCTCCATGCTGACTTGTGAAAACTGGCTGTGTCCCCTTCCAGGGACACTCAGCTGAAACATGGCCAGCTTGCGAGGCTGGAGCTTTGGAGAAGTACACCCGCCAATATCTGTAATTTGCCTTATCTCCAGTGCTTTGTTTCTTTGGGGTGGGGCAAGGGAGCTGGACCGAAAATTGAAGTGTTTTTGAGAGCATTCAGGTGTAGCCAGCTTCATTGAGCAAATAGCTAAATATTAGGTACATATTTCTTGCATTTCCTTTCCGTGTAAAAGCAAAACTGAAGAAAATAGTTGGATGCTTCTTCTGAAACTATTTAAATTAAAGTTGCAGTTTAAAGAATTTTATATAGGCATAGGAACTTAGAATTCAGAACTTCCTGGCCTGCCAAGTCTGCAGAAGCGTGGTTACGTTGTCTTTGTGTAGCACTTGGTCAGAAATGTGTTCCTATTGTAGAACGAGGAATGTCAATAATTGTTTCAAAGGTTGCTCACTAAATTCTGTTAGGCTCTAAATCAAAATTAGACTTTTTAAAATTAGTGCTTCAGTGGTGAATTGTGGTTACTGATATCCAAGACATTGACCCACATCTAACTCAGGTGTCTGTTTATAGGCCAAATCATTTGCTTATTTACCTCTCTCTTTGCAGGTACTTTTACCCATTTCCTGTCGGGCCTTTACTTTACCAAGTGGAGCTTTCAATTGGAGGGCAGCAGTTTCATGGGAAGGGAAGAACAAGACAAGCTGCTAAGCATGATGCAGCTGCTAAAGCACTGAAAGTTCTGCAGAATGAGCCCTTGCCTGAGAAACCAGAGGTGGGAATTGATCTTAGTGTTGTAAGCATAAATTGCTAGAATAAACTGGGATATTATTACAGATTTTTTTCTTACTGAGAGGAAGGGGACAGCTGGGAAATTTAATTCTGTGTAGCAGTGGTAACTTACTTGTGTCAATAGAAACACTTTGATTTAAAAACATAAATTTCTACGGAACTAGAATTTTCCCAGATGAAATTATGTTAATTTTTTTACTGTCATATTTTTCCACAGCAATGCTGTAGACCTCTGTCAGATATGAGCACTGGAAGCATAGATAGGAATTAATATCTTACCAGGTACAGATCATACACAAACTTCTGAAGAAGTGTATAAATGGGCAACATAAAACTCAGGCATGGATTTACTTCCTGGGCAAAATCCCTACATGATTTTGGAAAGAACCATGGAAGTTCTAGAAGAGCAGGAAATACATGGAAGTAGTAAACTCATACACACATTTTGATAGGAATATAAGAAGTCAGTTTTTATCCCTTCATATATTTATGGCTGCCCAGCACTTTCCATTCCAATACCGTTATTGTGTTCTTCGTGCTTTTTTGTTGAGTGGCTTTAGGCAGAAGGTTTCACTGTGGGCACAGGAGTTGCTTTGCTGCTGGGCTGGCTGGGAGCCTGCACCCTTCCGTGTGTGTTGGCTGCTTTGGCCCAAGACAGAACTGTAACTTGCAATCTGGGGAGTGTGAGAACTTGCTGGATATGGAGTCTGGCTGTGTGCTGAGAAAGAAGGAAAATGAAGAATTGGACAAGAAGGTAACAAGGGGTCTCAGACTGAGAGAAAAATAGCTGGGAGCTACCAGGAATGGCAGAGCAAGAGGCTTGAGGAAGCATGCTGGGAAGCCAAGGGACACTGAGTTCAAACTTGGCGTGTGTGGGAGTGAGCATTGCCCAGGTAATTGGGCAAAAGCACTGGATCTGACAGTTCAGGGAAGAGGCTTGGGAGGCACTGATGGAGGTGCTTCAGGTAAAGCTCTCCTGGAAGAATGCAGATTATTGAAAGACGGAGGCTCCTAGGGACTACAGATGCTGTTGGGAAAAGAGAGTGGTGCTGGGAACAGGAGCTGGGACTTGGGGCAAGCCCTGCACTCAAATCTGAACTGGTGACTGGCAGAGTGTGGGCAGGGGCCCACTGGTCTTCATGCAGGAGAGGCCAAAGCAGAGGAGGATGCTCCCCTTCAGTGCTGGGAATCCCAGATTCTGGAATATTGTTCTGTGTCAGTGGTGCAGAACATCCCCTTTTTGCACCCACCCTCGTAGCAGATAAGCTGCTCTCATGGGCCCTTTTCCCCCCTCAGGGAGCACAGACCCAGGGAGAGCAGCTCTGCAGGGCTCACACGTCACTGAATTATTCTCTGTTCACTGTTTTAGAAATGCTTCAGTACAGGTGCCTTTCTGAAAATGTATAGAATTGTGTTTCGGAGTTGGATAATGTGAGGTCTTCAGAACAAACACTGCAGTTGTTTTAGGATATCTCATTCTGGGTGAGGGGTATAAATCCAGAGGTAGAGGAAGTAAATGATGCAAGAGACTGCAAGAAGGGAGAATTATTTTTTTCAGAAAACAGGACCTGAATGGTGTCTTGACCCTGAGAAAACTGCATTTGTAATTTTATTTTTCAATTTATATTTGACTTGTCTGTAAAAGGAACAGTAGGAAATGCAGCTTAGGGAAAGGATAGTGGGCCTTGGAACAGGGGGTGCTGGTTTATAACAAATACTTGAACAAATCGAGTTTTCACTTAAAGTTTGGTACTTGAATTCATTGATATTTGTGGCTTTCAACTGTTGTAGTTTTAGGAAAGTCTGAGGGAATTGTTTTTGTAGCAGCATTTCACTGTAGCCAAGATGAAGGTAGAATAAGGAAGGTTGTGGTGCTAAGTGAACCCTGTTCATTCCTGCATCCAGTGAGGCAGGGCCCTGAAAGGATACAGGAGTGTGAGGTCATGAGAGATGCTGTTAAAGATGCCTGTACACAACAGAGGCAAATGAGGATTTCACAAGCAGACATAATCCTGATACTTCCTACTAGTCATTTGATGTTGCCAGTAATTTTCCTTTTAAATGTAGTTATTTTAGTGTATCCCATTTGTGTGTATGCTTGTGTAAACAGAATATCCTGAAGTTTGTACTAATGTGTTTTAAGGGGGAGTAATTTTCTAAATTTTTTTTATTATTTGGGTTTTTTAATATAAATTTTTGGTTTTATGGAATTTTACTCTTGTATTTTTAAAGTAGAAAATATTCAGTGCATAATAACAGTTGGGCTCAATGATCTTAATGATCTTTTCCAACCTAAATGGTTCTGTGATTCTAAGAAGAAATCATTGAATGAAATTATTAGACTTCAAGGGAAAGAATGACCATTTCCCACACCTTTTCAGGCTGCAAAACTAGGAACAAGTGTCAGGAAAAAAATGTAATAATATTGGCTCTCAGCTGGACCAAGCCCTGTGTGAAGAACTCAGTTGAATGTTAGAGCTCTGCATTGAGAGGGCGCTGCCGTGGGAGACCTCACAGGGACCTTCAGTGTAGCCAGGGTTGGACGTGCTGGTGAAGGTGCAGGATGGGGTTACTTGGCATCTTCAAAGACAGATGATAAAGCATTGATTTAAAGCTTAGGCAACATGTAAAGCTGGGCTTCCTAGCACGATTCTTGGGCAGGGATTCTAATTTTGCCTCAAAATTTGCTTCTGTGTTTGTTGCTAACTCACTTGGTAAATATCAGCTGCTCTTAATACCCTCAGTGTGGAAGAACAGGCTCAGGCTGATGGCTGTGATTAATCAGTGCAGTTCTGGGCAGCACCTCCTCAGGTGTTCAGCGTTTGCTCACAAGCAGTCTGGAGGAAGGGCATGTGGAAGGAGTTCCTGGAAGAGGGCAAGTCCCTCGTAATGGAGTGCAGTACTTGTGGAATTCGCTTGAGCAATGTGATGAGAGCTAAGAGTGGTAAATGCTTCGGGGTCTCATTCAGATTTAGAGGCACATAGTTCTTGGAGAGTTTAGTCAATGCAAACATGCAAAATACTTCAAAAGTAAACTTTAGGCATCACCTGCCTTGAAGTGTGCAGGGAAAGGGGGAGAGTGTGTGTGTATGAGTATTTTTGCTTTATAAAGTAAACTGATCCAGAACTCAAGTAGAGGCAAAATAATCAGTAAAGTAGCTATAGTCTGTTAATGGTTATTTTGCTAATAATTCATTATTTTAGATAAAGGTATTGAGGAAAAGAACCTTCATTTTGCGCTGTGCACACAGACTTAGAATGTGTTAAGAACATACACTGCAATAGAGCAAAAAATTCCATTCTATTAATTGTATTCTCTTGAGAGGATATTAAGTGGCAAAAATTTAAGCCAATAAAGAGAAGTCTTGGTCATCTTCACAAAGAAAAACATTGGAATTTGAAAAACTAGAATATATCTGAAATTACAAGGAGAGGAAAAGTACTTGTGATTGAAGTTGTTTTGTCAATGTTGGTGAGTGAGGACAGTGACAGACCCTTCCTGGCAGTGCCAGAGTGAACGTGGCCTTGGGAGTTCAAATATTGCTGCTGGGAATATGCTGCTATTCCTTGTGAACTTGGCAATTGCATTGGCAATGGGGTTTGGGAGATGAAGGTCGAGACTTTAGACTGCTGTACTTGATCTCGGTTTTGCCCCTTTTTGCCCCATTTGCCCAGTTTTGCCGCTTTTTGCCCGGTTTTGCCCCGCGTGGGATGCGGTGCTGGGCGCAGCTGCCGCGGGCTGGGCTCCAGAGCAGAACAGTGCTCTGGGACAGCTCCACACGGACCTGCTCTGCCACTGGCACCAGCAGGGCCAGGGCTGTGCCTGGTGTGCTCCCCTGCAGCTCAAGCCTGACGGACAAAGTCAGCCCGTGAGAACAGTGGGAAGTCTGATGGGACAATGGGAGGAGTGAAAATTTTACTAATTTTTTTTTTTTCTGAGATGGAAAGAGGCTGTCTTAACTGATGGGATAAAAAAATTCCTTCATGTTTTAAACTAACCTGTTAGTAGCAGACCTGGGGGATACTTGCTGCCATCAAACAAGTTTTAATCTATGAAAGCTCTCTAGCTCAGCTCCCCTGCTGCTGCTCCAGTAAGATGCTTCAGTAACTTCTATTACGTGGCTGCATAACTAGTATTGTGGCATGATAAAATCAGTGATATTGTTGCTGTTCATCTTTATCATAATCTTTCCAATATCACTGCTGGACACTTAGTCCTAAAATTTCTCTGTTGCTGTTGACATGCCTCATGTTGATGCCAGCATCAGCGAAGAGATTTTTGGAATCCCAATCAAAGTTTTACCTGGAGATACATAGACGTGCCTGTAGGAAAGCTTCACTGGAACTGTTGTCCTAGCAGGTTTGAGTTCTCAGAGATGGTCAGTGTTTGATTTAGGGCAAGTTCCTGATAGGATGTTCTTGACATGAGAAAACAAAGCTGCAGATGAAGCACTTAGAAGGGAGCATGTGAAAAGACAGGACTGTGCCAGGGGCTCATCAGCCATCCCTCACTCACATTGGTCCCACTCTCAGAATCTTTATTTTTCCTACCCTTTCTCTTACCTGATCCTGTCTTAGTGCTTTTGGTGCAAATGTCCAGTCAGTATATGAAAATTGTATTTCATAAAGGTACTTCCATTTGGAAATCACGTAGCACTTCAATTTCATTTTCTTTAAATGCATTTTCAAACCTATTGGCATTTATTCCATTTGTTCTTTCTTGTAATGAGCACATGAAAATATGAAGGTTTGCAACCTTTTACACATACACCTTAATGAGCTTCTTAAGATTCAGTTCTGTAGTATGTGGACTGCATTTCTCCACATTCACGTAACATGGCAGTAAAGGTTAGAGTACTTAAAATTTGGAGAGTTCAGTAAAGTGGTTGAATGGATAAAATTCAATTTAATAGGATCTTTATTTTAAATAGAGTATGCTTCTTTTAGGTTAACGGAAAAGAACCAGATGATGAAAATCTCAATAAATCTGAAATAAGCCAAGTTTTTGAGATTGCACTTAAAAGGAACTTGCCTGTGAATTTTGAGGTATGTTTATTTTACAAGCTCTAGATTTGTTTTTATTAGACTATTAAGGGTACACATTAAGTTGAGTCTCTCATAGATAACCCAAACAACTGACTTTTAACATGTCTTGTTAGTTGTGAATACACTTTTACCTTTGACAGTCACCCTGATTGTCTTGGAGTTTATATGGTAAAGGGAAGAAAAAAGAAAAATCCACCTGTTCACGAATTCATGCCCTAAAATGATCACATGGAGTGAACAGTTACGCTGTGGTTGTCTGTGCAATCTTTTTTTCCAAGCTTTTTGAAAAAAACGTATTACAGTAAAGAACCACAACGCAACCCCCCATTAATGGTTAGAACATGGAAGTGCAGAGTCGAGGTAAAAGAGTAGAGCTCACTCTGAAAGACACATATGGAAGTATTTGCTTAGTTAAGCACTGATCTGGACTACCCATGAGGTGCAGAATCTCACAAGTAGGTTTCTTTTCTTGCCGTGAGGTGACCTCATGTGCATCTGACTTTCCTTTTCCTTTGGCCTGGCTGCTTGCTGCCTCTTTGCCCCTCCTTGATCATTTCAGTTATCTTAAATCAGGAGCTTCCACAGGAGCATCTCTGTTTCACTAAAATAATAAGTTATCATGCTGCTTTCCTGAGCTGGCAGAGTAACATTCAAGCCAACTATCTGAATTATTATAGTAAGAAAATGCAATTGTGTGTAACTAAATTGCTTCTGAAAATGTTCTATGAAATTTTACATGAAACTTTCAATTATTGCAGATCAGCCTGAGCATCACTGGTAAAAATACACTGTCACACAAAGCCAGTTGTGGGTAGAAGCTCTTAATTAATTCTTACTTTTTGACTATATGGATATTTTGGAGTATGATATGTTATGAATGGAGTTAAAAGACTAAATCTGTAGCAGGCAGCTGTCTCTTAGATATCTCCATAATTCTTCAGAACTTCAGAGTTCAGAAATCAGAATTTCTGGACTAAAATGCTAGATCCTAAAGAGGTGCTTTCTCTGTAATGTTTTGTTAGTGTACCATGATATATTTAATGAGGTGCTGTTAACTGTGGGGAAGTACACACTGATGAAATAGAACAGTCGTATTTTTATACTGAAACAGTAAATCAGTCAATTAAATTAGATAGGTTAATGACTTGTGTAAATACTGTTTACTGCTTGCTGCATCTGATCTTGTAAAAGTATATGCTTAGTTGGGTGGGAATACGTTATTCGAGTGAGTATGAATTACTTTTTGGATTGTATGGAAACCTAAAATCTCTTTATCCTTAGTTCTTGAGAGAAGTTTGCTATAAACAATGTGCCCTGCCATTTTTAATAAGTGTTTATCACGCTTTCACTCAGTTTTTCCCTCTGAAACAGGTGACCAAGGAAAGTGGTCCTCCCCATATGAAGAGTTTTGTAACCAAGGTATCAGTTGGAGAATTCATGGGTGAAGGTGAAGGGAAGAGCAAGAAGATCTCAAAGAAAAATGCTGCAATAGCAGTCTTAGAAGAACTGAAAAAATTGCCACCCCTTCCTACGGTTGAGAAAATGAAGCCACGAATCAAAAAGAAAACAAAATCAATAGTGAAGGTAAGAGAGAAAAGGTTGGAAATTTGACTGTGCAAATAATCATCAGAGAGGCTTTTCTGAGTCAGTTCTAAACACTCTTCAGCTGCTCAGCCTTTCCCAGTCATCCGGTGCAACAAATGAGCTGCTATTTTGCTCCCACTCTAATGGGGTTCTGACACCACTTTTATAGCAGTTATCAGTAAATTCTGGATGACAGAGAAACCTTAGAAAAGAAAGAGCAGCACATAAAAATCAAGCTCTGACTTTCAAGCCTCGGACTTTACAGCTTCGGGTTTTGCTTGATTTTGCTCATGCAAATTCTCCTGCAAGCCTGTCCTTCCTAATACAGCAGGATTAGAATTTGTAAAGCTATTAGCAGGGTAGGTTACATGTGGTCAAGTGTGACAGCGGAGCCAGATAAATTCAGTATTTCTCTTTGGCTGTGACAGTGTTTTATTAAGCAACTTTTATTTCAGTATTTTTAAAATCTAGAGATGAATGAATTCAGTGTCATGCTGCATTTTACCTATTAAACCAAATATTCACAAAGTTTGGCTTATTTCCTAAACGCTATTCTATGTAGCTGCAAACAAGTCCAGAGTACGGTCAAGGAATGAATCCCATTAGCAGACTTGCCCAGATACAGCAGGCCAAGAAGGAGAAGGAACCCGAGTACATGCTCATCACAGAACGTGGGCTGCCCAGGCGCAGGGAGTTCGTGATGCAGGTTGGTGTGACCACTGCACAGATCTGGTGGTGTGGGCTGTGACCATTGCACAGATCTGGTGGCATGGCTGGCATCTCATTTTTTTTTTCTTATGGCAGTCCGGTTGTCATGATGATTGTATACAGAGTTAACAGATTTCCATGACATGATTTAACAAAATATCTAATGGGCTACATTCACAGAAGATAAAGATTCAAGAAAAGTGATCTTAGTCATGTTTAAAAAAAATTGCATAGGGCACCAGTAGTCTATGTTGTAACTGCCTAATGTTTTAACTAACAGGAGTATTAATGTGCTGCTAAGAGATACTAAGCTGCTTATATTTTGTAACATAGGATTTATTAACACTAACCTGGGTTCCCAAGGTGAGATGATGAAACACAGTTCTTTGTGTGTCTTCTCTTTGGGATTTCTGTGCTTGAAGGCCAGTGATCACTGATAATAGATGACAACTTGCTTAGAACAATGATCACTTGAACTGTTTTGTGACTCACAGCATGCTTGAGACACAGATCACTAATAAGGGAATCCCCATACTACTGCTTAAGTTTTCTACCTCTTCTGTCCAGGTGAAAGTTGGTGTACACACAGCTGAAGGAATGGGCACGAACAAAAAGGTTGCTAAACGCAATGCAGCTGAAAATATGTTGGAAATTTTAGGTTTCAAAGTCCCTCAACCTCAACCTCCAAAACCAGCATTAAAGACAGAAGAGAAGGTAAGTCTTGAGGAAGCAGCAGCTGGTTAATGCTGCAGCAAAGGCTGAGCTGAAACTGAAGCAGCTTTGCAAGGCAGTAACAGGGTAGGAAGTTCATTCCCTCTGCCCTAGCCAGGAAACAATGATATTGAGGGGACTGCTCTCCGAAAAAATATGCAATATCCAATGTTTTGGATACATTAAGCGTTTGGGTTTTCAAGTAAATCACAGTCTCATCAGAAGGCTAAATGAGTGTATTTCTGCTTTATGAAATGTCTCAAAACCTGTGATAATCAATGTGTTGGTCTTAGAAACTTGCAGTACCTACAGTACTCTGGTAGCAATAGTTTTACACAGCCTTGTCACCAGTTGCAGTGGAAAGTTTGTTATGGGTTTTTCTGGTGGGTCCCTTAGCAGAGAAGGAGTCTTGTGTTCTGCTGGTGGTTCAGCAGATACTACCAGGGAGTTCAAACAGCAAATCTAGGGTTAGTTCTCTCCTTTTCATGGATGTGCTCATTTGTGTCTGGTATGCTCCCCTCAGCAGTACCAGTAACTAATGGCAGTTTAACTGGCTTTATTCTGGTATGTGGTTCTGAGTAGCTGTGTCCCTAATACCACTTCTCTGGGATGTGATAGTTTTAGGCCTTCAATGAATAAGAATCACTGAACTTCTCTTTTCTTGATAGCAATGTGATTATTGATGTTTTTGAATAATAACTTTTTCAGTAAAATTTTGGCTGGTCAGATCACCTGCATCTTGAAAATTTTAAAATTTGGGGGGAAACAAGTTTTAAAGGGATATTGTATATTTGAGTTCTTTTCCTTTTTTTTAAGACCCCAGTGAAGAAACCAGGTGATGGAAGAAAAGTAACCTTCTTTGAGCCAGGCTCTGAAGAGACTTCAGCTAGTGAGTAACCTGGTGAAAGCAGCAGGGCTCTGTTGGGGGGTATCAGGTCTGTTCCCAGTCCCTTCAGCAGTGCCATTTAAGCACTCTGGGATGAGCAGAGCTGTGCAGCTGCTGCCTTGCAAACTAAGTGGAGCCCTTGGAAAGGTCTGGTTCAAACCCCAAAGAGCTTATTCCTCCCAAGGGCCCTGTTCCTGGGATGAAGATGAGAAAGGGTGTCAGTACTAACAGGTCAACCTAAGGCAGAGTTGGAGGGGGAAGAAATGGCCTTGTCTAGAACCAGCTTTGTCTGTGCCTGGTCTCTGATGACTGAGAGCAGGAGCTGTGCCTGCACTTGTTTCAGGCAGTCAGTAGTTGTGGTCACACCCAAGGTGGCAGGCTGGAACCAAAACACCCCAAACCTGGCCACCCTGTACACAGGCATTGCTTTCCAGAATGTCATCTGGTGGGAGGAATCATTATGGAAAGTTTGTCTGTCACCACAGATTGCTGTTCTGGAGAGCATGTTTCAGGTACTTTATGTGTTTGAGTATAACTTCGCTATTTAAATTATATGATTGACTTGGACTTTAGTACTATTTTACTGCATCCATAAGATCTTAGGTAAACTTCCTGACTTCCTATTCAGATTATGCTATCCCTGTTTTCTTGCATCTACAAGTTTTGGCTTTCATCCTTAGGCTTGAAACAGCTCAGCCCTGCAGAACTTTATTAATCTGTTCCGCCATAATAGTGATTCCTTGGTTTATTATGGTGTCATTGTCTTCCCCATCTTTCTTGAGCACACCTGTGTAAGTTTCATCCGTAACTCTTGAGTTCCCCTTAAAAAGCTGTTCTTATCCCTCTTTAATCTAACTTACGCCATAATGTCAGCAAATTGCTATCAATTGACTGTGGCTGGACATTTGCTGTAAATAGTCTTGCCTCTTTGTGCTAATGTTCTATTTATCTTTCTTATCTGCTTGTTCTCACAATATACAGTTTAAACTTTGTGGACTGTCACTCTCTTTACATCATTTATTGGTGGCTCTGGTCATTCTGTGGTTTCATTATTTCCTCCTACAGTTTAAATGATGGAATAAAAAAATCTGAAAGCAAAAGATATATGTAGAATGTGGTTGCAGCTGAGGTGTCTGTGAGCTTGACTGACCTGGAGAAGCTGCTCCTGGAGGTAAAGGTGCTCCCTTTGGCAGAAGCAGGTGTTGCACTGAGTCAGTAATTCAATAAACAGACTCTGTCTCGATGATGCTGAAACTCTGACCCTCCAAAGGCTGATTGAGCTTACCAAGTTTGTTAGTATTTCAAAAGTAATTTGAAATTAATTATTTTTTTCCAAAGTGACTTTTGGTGCCTGTGTGTGCCTGCAGGAGGACTCACAAACAGCAGCTCTTCAGTGTGCACCTCTCTCCTCCCAGGTAATAAAGAAGATGAGTTTAGGATGCCTTATCTCAGCCATCAGCAGCTTCCTGCTGGAATTCTTCCCATGGTCCCTGAGGTTGCACAGGCTGTAGGAGCCAGTCAAGGACACCACACCAAAGAGTTCAGTCGGGCAGCTCCCAACCCTGCCAAGGCGACGGTGACGGCGATGATCGCCCGGGAGCTGCTCTATGGGGGCACTTCTCCTACTGCCGAGACCATTTTGAAGAGCAACAACTCCTCAGGCCACGTCCCCCACGGACCTCTGACCAGGCCCTCCGAGCAGCTGGACTATCTTTCCAATGTTCAAGGAATCCAGGTAAATGCTCAGCTTTGCAAGGCTTCTTCCAGAGCTATCCAGGTTGGTCCAACCTTCTGTTTGTTCAAAAGCTTTTCAGTTCTGTTGGGAAGAGATGAGTTCTGAGCCTGCTGAAATTCATATCACAGTTTGACTTTACCTATGACATGTACCAAATTTTACAGCTTTTTAAATTTAATTTTCAAATGCCTGTTTCTGTCCCGTTCTCCGCCCCAATTCAGTGCTACTCTGAGATCTTGGAACAAAATTAAAGAAGCATTTTCTGAAAATTGTCCTGATATAGGAAGACAGTGTAGACTTGAACTTGGTTGATCTGAAATCGGGTTCTTTCACTAATCCATCATATATTAACGTTTGCTGTAAGCTCTGCATTTTAGGTCCCTTTAATGAGAATTGCATTAAGTTCCTGTATTCATATGACAGATGAGCTCAGAGGATCAAAAAGCATAATAGAGATGTTTGAAATGCAGACAGCAGTGATTAGAATAAAGGTTCCAGTAACAATCATTATTGAGTAGCCACTTGCATTCAGGAGCCTTGCCAAGCTCTTGTGAGTACTAAAAAACATTGTAAGTGTGGTTAAACTTCAAATAGAGTGGTTCTACTGGCTGAGAGAATGATGAGAAGAAAGGCTCAGCTTCATCTATGGGCAAATAATCTGTAGCAGTTGTGATATACTTTCTGTACTTGGTTAATGAAAAAAAATAAATCCTTCTCTTTCCTTCAGGTTGAATATAAAGACTTTCCAAAAAATAACAAGAACGAGTTTGTATCTCTTATAAACTGTTCCTCTCAGCCACCGCTGATCAGTCATGGGATTGGAAAGGATGTGGAGTCTTGCCACGACATGGTATGGTGAACATTGCTGAAATGTTGCTCTTGGGCCTTCCCTGAGGGGAGACCAAGGTTTTATATCACTGCTGGGAGCAAGGAAGTAGATGTTGTACAGTTCCCTGGCTAATTTTTGTCTAATATTTCAGGTTGCGGAAATAATGATTAATAATATCAGAATCTAATCTAAATAATGCTTAATATGCTGAACATATGCTCACAGTTTTGGTCTACAAAAAGCACATTTGCTTCATCTTGACAGTATTTGCATGAGCCCATGACAGTAAATGCACAAAAAGGGACTTATACACCATAAGAGCATC
Organism: Ifrita kowaldi; assembly: GCA_013398055.1. Lineage (NCBI taxonomy): Eukaryota > Metazoa > Chordata > Aves > Passeriformes > Cinclosomatidae > Ifrita > Ifrita kowaldi. The sequence goes on along the minus strand of VZRS01009903.1, from coordinate 278,906 downwards.
TCAGCTTATTTTCTTACCATGTCAGAATGGGCTGATGTTTCACTGGGAACTGTGATACTTGGGCTCACGTTCCCAGACTTACTGCAGAAGTGGAATCCCCTGTGGAGGAAATGCAGTTCAGCATTGGATAGTAAAAGACACTCTAAATCTGTTCAGCTCCCTTTATAAAAAAGATTTTTTTATAACCACTGGCTGAAATGTTTCTTTGTGAAAGAAGGCTGCTATAGTGGCTGCTATACTGAAACCTACAGGGAACTTTGGCTATAAAAAACTTAATGTGGAGCTGATGGGATGTTCCCAGTCTGCTCCCACTCCGAGGAATTGTTCTTGTTCTTTTGGGCTCCGGGGGTGACCCGAGTGCAGCAGCCTTAAGGGATAGTTTGCAATATGTGAATACAGGTAGGAAAATCTGACTTTGCTGATTATTATACAAAAAACTGTTGCAGTACTTTTCTAATGGACATAATTTGATATGGATTTCATTGGTCTTTGTCACTTTCTTTGGACATTTTCATGCCCATCTCTACATTCTGCTGTGCAGAGCTCCTGTCAGACTGAGCACAGGGGTCAGGATAGGGGGGAGGAGGGGAAAGAGCAGCTGGTTCAGAGCTTGAACACTGTGACTGAGGCCACTGTGAGTCCCCTCCTCAGTTCAGGGTTCAGCTGTCACTAAGGCCTGTGTCACAGTCAGGAATGTGCTGGAAAGCTGCACCTGAAATTGGTCTGAATGAAGTGGAAAAAAAATATCAGTTCTCAGGGGAGGTGACTGACCTTGGCCTGAGCCATGTCACACTGACCCTGTTCAACAGTCACATGGGCCCCACCTGTGTTGTATTTTTGATCCTTGTGTAACTTGTTTTCTTTTTTGGAAAAGGACTCTGGTTTGGTGTATTTTTCTGTTCTTTGCCTTAAGCTCCACACCGTTTGAGCTGTTACTAATTTAGTGTCTTTTTTCTTGGCTGTTTCTAGTCTGGTGTGTTAGTTTTCCCCCAGTGCTGAAACAAGTGCAGGGGGAATCCCCAGTCACAGCACCATCCAACTGTTTAATGAAGCAAGATGAAATTCTACACCTTTGCCTTTTTGACCATAATTATGCAACTTAAAAAAATTCTTTAAAAAGATTGACAAAATAAGAACATTTGGTTGGGTTAAGTGAGGGCTTTCACTGAATTACTGAACTGGCCAGAGGCTGAATTGCTGAGTGCTCTCTCTTCTCTTTAGGCTGCACTGAATATTTTAAAGTTGCTGTCTGAGTTGGACCAACAAACCACAGAGATGCCAAGGACAGGAAATGGACCAATGTCTGTGTGAGTGGTTCCCACCGACTTCCCTTGCACTGATGCAAATTAACCCTATGAGAGTTTTTAGATAAATAACATGTAAGGGGTTTTATTTGCCGGCAAGGTTGAAATGCCAAGGGCTGTTTGCCCTCCAGCAGGACCAGAGGGGGGTTTGGATGATCGAGCCTGTCACTTTCATGTGTCAAAGGCAAAGCACTGAGCAGGAGCGAGTGGGTGAAGTGTCGGGGCTGTGGTGTGACCCCAGCCCAGTGTGACAGCTCCGGGCCCCAGCAGTTCTGGCTTTCCTCAGCTCAGCTGCCCGTTCCCATTTCTCTGCAGGGAGTGTGACATTGCAGTGGGCTCAGGGTTCCAGCTGCTCCTCTCTCTCTCTTGCAATCTTGTGTGTCACAGGTGAAGGGATGTGCAGGGGTCAAAGCTCATTTTCAGCAGAAACATGGAGAGGGTGCAAACTATTCCCTTGGCTGGGTTTGGGAGGAAAGTTGAGCCTCTCATTGAGATAATAAACTCTTAAATTAACTGTGGTGGGATTAACAAAGTGCTAATTGATTAAAAATTGGGGCAGTTATATGCTAACAAATTGTTAAATGCACATCAAATTATTTGTATCCAATTTAAAGTATCTTATTCGTGGAAATAGTGTTTTGTCTCCTAAGTAACAGGTGTTTTATCATTTTAGATGTGTGAAACAAGAAATGGAAAGTGACCCTCTCCTCAAACCGGCGAGCGCAAACCCTTTGGGACAAACACTGGACAGCACTGCCTGAAATAGGCTCTTGACTGAACCCAAACCTGAAAGCACCAGAGAAAATCAAATGCTTCCTCTTAATGTAACCTAACTGTTGGAGTGCTACAGTCTCTACAACCTACTGTAGTGTCTAAATCATAACTGTTGCTTTTTTTTCAAACAGTGATACATTTTTAGTTTCATTATGTTGTTTTGATTGAAATGACACTATAAATTTTTCATTTAAAAGTTTCTTAATTGTATCTAGAACCATAGCACAGTTTAGAAACTTTGTCTTCTGAGACTGACGTTACCTGTGAACTAACTTGGGAAGATCATATCCCTGTATGTGGTTATTTTGGTTTTATTGGAATAGCAGCGTTTCACTGGAAACAGGCTGTGTCCCACCATTTTAAAAAGCCCCATATTTTCGCAAACCAACCCTAATTATCCGGTGGTTGAATGAATTTGAACACTTTAGGAATTTTAAACTTGGTTTGATCATTTTTGGTTAATTTCTAGTTTTCTTGAGTGTGGGGTAGGGGAACTCGAATGCAATGTGACTTTCAGTGATCTCTGAGCTGTGTTTTAGGGACCGGGTGTCGGTGGCTCACAGCTCACTACAGTACAGGATATGATCTCAATGTAGTGCATATAAAACTGCAGATTGATTTTCCTTGAGTGCTTTATACTGTTTAATTACATCTCCATGTAGGGCTGAAAAAAATTACCTATGTTTATATATAACTGTGTTGCTTTTGATGTTGTGTTCTTGCGCACGGCCGGTGCGCGATGAGGTTTGCATTGGTCCAGGTACAGCACGATAGCCGCGCGAGTTCAGTACTGCTTCCGTTCATTGTTTACGCTGGAATTTTTTCTCCCCATGGAATGTAAGTAAAACGTAGTGTTTGTCACCAATAAATGGTAATACTAAATGTTTTTGGTTAATTTATTCTTGTACACCACCACAGGGGCTGCTTTTTTATAAATTTGTAATGCTTGTGCTCTAGTCTGGGCAGTGTGTTAAGCTGTGGAGTAACTTCCAGTGGTTCTTGAGCGCATAGAGAATGTTCTATGTTCTGTGCTGTGCAGGGTGTGCAGACCTGGCAGGGCAAGGGAATGCAAAGTAACGTGGGTACAGTTTGTTATTTGTGCCACAGTGTTAGTGCAGCTGTGTTAATGGGAGCTCAAGCTGGACTTCTAAGTGAAACTTAAAAGTTAACTTAAACGAGGCACCTGGCACAGCCGGTGGATGGGACTTCTTCAAAGTAGAGACTTAAACTCTGTTTCCTTGTTTGCTTGTAACTTGAGCCACAACCTTGCCTTGCCTCGGCGATGTTGGGGGCAGTGCTGCATACCAGAGCTTCGCTCCGGCCCCAGCTCTGGCCCTGGCAGTGGCCCCGCAGGCTGGCACGTGTCAGTGTCTCGTTTGAGTGTGAGCTACGGTCAGTGTTTCCTTACCTGTGACCTGCAGGAGCAGTTCCTACACCTGTGTGCAGTGCCCGCAGGAACTCCTGCCACAGAGAGCAGTTCCTGCAGGTGCTGTCTCAGCTAAATGTCTTGGCCATTTTATTTGCATCATCCAAAGCAATCGGGCCATAGGAACTGCAGACCAGATCGCATTGAATCACGTTGGGTGTGATCATTATAAGCAAAAAAACCCCAAACATTGTAAAGGTTTTTTGTTTTTAAATTTTTTTACGTTTGTAGAACTAAAATGCTGTACATTTAAAAATTAAAAGAAACTTGCTAGGCTGAGGCTTTGTATTGCAAATTTTTCCAATTCAGAAACTCCTTACTAAACAATTCCTTTTGGAGAGCAGGGAGCACACTGACAGCTGTGGGCCCGGGTTCTCCCTGCCTTCATCTGCTGCTGTTGAGTTTTCTCCTTGGATGGGACTAGAGCCTGCTCTTGGGACTGTTCTGCAGCAGTCACTTGTGGCTAATGCTGTGTTTTATAGGAACCTGGATTAAGGCACTTTGCCGCAGGAAGCTGTTCAATGCTGTTAAACACCCTGATCCCCTCTTGGGGCTGTGTAAGAGAAGTGTCTCCTCTCCCAGACCTCGCTGCAATCACAGCCTCCTGGTGGAGACTCCGTGGCACCGTGTGGATTCTGGGTAAGCTGATGAGAGCTCTGGATGAAAGTGGGGCTTTGCCTGAGTACTGCAGTCCCTTGCTTTTCCTGTTGTCTCCTCTATGTGTGATGCAGCAAAGGCAGGAGACAGTGTTCTTGTTTCTCCTCAGAACTGACCCCCTTATTGCTCCAGCCTTTTAACCTTGCAGTCATTCTGCACACAGGGCTGCCCAGGGCAGAGCAGGGAGGGCTGGACTCACCAGCTTCCACTCCTGGTTTCAGTGCCTGAAGGCCTGACTCCCCAAGGAAGAAATACAACTTTGTGATCCATCAGTCTTGGTTTCAGGATGAAGATCTTAAAGAATTTGTGCCAGTTTTTGGGAATGTTGACCTGCAAGATAGCTAAAACGCACCTTTTAGCTCTTGTAAAAGGCTCTGTAGGAGAGCCGAGTGGGAATGGGAAGCAGCCTGGAGCCGCGGCAGTAATCCATTCTGTGAATTTTGTGTTTGGGATTTTTCCTATTCTAAAAGAACAGCGTGTGTGATTTGGCAGAAGCTTATGAAGCGTTTTTTCCACCCCCCATCGGTGTGACTTTTATTTTGACTATCACAGTGAAGCTGCTGACCCAACAGTTCAGGGAGATCTTTTCATGGCTTTCTTGATGCCTTCCTTTTTTTTTTTTTTTTTTTAAATAAAGTCTATTTGCTGGAAAAATCACAATCTGTATTAGAAATGTCAAGAATATTGTAGGCATCTGGTGCTGATTTTCTAGTTTAGGTTATTATGTCAGGAAAGCAGAAGTTGTATCCCAACTAAGTTTGGATTTCTTCATGTTCAGTTCTGCTTTTAAAAGAAGCCTGAACATAACAATGTAACAGTTAGAGGATGGCACATGAAACATTTAATCTAACAAGGCCTTGTTTAGCAATTCAGGAACACTTCATCTTTTCCAAAGTCTCCCCTGCCCAGAGAAAAGAATGATTTCGTGCTGGCTCTCGTGTGCTGGCACATAGGAGATGCTGACAGAGTCTCTGTGAGGGCTGGCAGAGAACACAAATACATTCTTCCGGGGCTGTGGTACTTTAAAAAAACCAAAACGTGACTTTTAGCCATTTACCCTAACCCTGGGCACGCCTGTGAGGCTGGGCAGGGGCACGGGAGTGTGTGGCACCAGAGCTCCCACTGCATGGAAACAAGGAGGAGAACTGGGACTGCGGAGACTTTTGCTGCCTCTTAAGGAACTTCCTGAGTCCAACAAGCCTGACTGAGCTGAAGAACTCATTTAGCTAAAGACATTTTCCACTTGGTTTTGCCAAAGAGAATAAAACCCAAACATAAAATGGAATAAATTTAATATTAAATTCTGCTGCAGCTGTTGACTATCTCAGACCTCCCCACTTTCCCTTCCTTGCCAAGCTAGGCAACACAAATCACGTTTACAGTTCCTTTTGTGTTGTGCATGTGACAGGGGTTTGCAGTGTAACAAGATTAGTTTTCCCTGTAATCCTCTTAAAATGTCCTTCCTTTGATTGTCTTTTCATCTTTTGGTGTTCTGGAACTTGGATTAACCGCATTGAGATTTATTCCACAAGTCCTGTTTGATAAGCTGCTTTCAAAAATTAGTTTCCTACAAACACACTTAATTTGGAAAAAGCAGGAGCTGAATTCAGCAGTTTCTGCCTGACATCCTGTAAGGCCCATTTATCTCCCTGCAGGGTGTGTGGACAAGAAGGCGAATAAAAAAAAGGCATGTTTATCTTTCAAAGCATCTAAAACGCCTCCTGGGGCTGCCCCACGGTATTTGCAGAGCTCTGGCTCTGTTTGGAAACCAGCCAACAAGTTGACCAGGTGCCTTTTCCTGCTCTCATCGCATTTCAAGCACGACCTGCCCCTTCCCCTGGTCCCAGAGAATGCAGTCGGCTCCCAATCAGCTTGGTCAGGTCCCCTTGTGAGCTGATGAGGTGGTAGGACCTGGTACCAAGGCAGTCTGGTTTGTGAAGTGCTGACAGGACAAGTCACACACTGCCGACCCTTCTCACACCTTGGAATGAGTGACCCAGTGGCTGTGCCTCCTGTCTGGGTAGAACCTGTGTGTATTTTACAAACAGAAAAAACAAAGCATGGAGCCATGACATGATTCTGAGCTAGTCTGCACCACAGCTTCTTCCTGCAGCACACAGCTGTTCATCTCCTGTGTTTAGTCTCAGCTGATATAAAGGCTTCTGGCTTTTTCCCTCTCCCTGCTTGTGCCCCTGCGTGACTCCATTTCAACACCGTCTCTTCAGCTGGTGTTATTCCAGAGGCAGAAGTTCCTGCCCTCCCCGGCAGGTGCCGAGACGGAGGGAGGGAGGGAACAGCTCGGGATCGTGCGGTAGCAGGTCCTGCAGTACGGCCACCCCCGGGGAGGGCGAGCCGCCGTGCCTGGCTGCCCTCGCTGAACACCAAGAGCTGCACACGCTGCTGGAGTGTAGGGCTCCGGGAATACCTTCCACGTGTATTCAGGGATGTCATGTGGCAGGTCTCCACTAGAGCCGGATGACTGGATTCACACCGCGTTTCCAAGGTGAATTTTTAGCTATAAAAATCACCACTCACGGCAGTGCTTGGGTTACAAACTGGGCTGTTTTCATTCAAGACATAGCCTTTGCTCTCTATTCCATTCCTCACGTTACTCAGTGGCAAACTATTTAACTCAACATAATTCACCTGTCTAAAGCACCTAAAAGCCAAGTACCCGACTCTGATATGTGCCCCAGACAGGGGCAGGGTCCCCCCGCGACACAACCAAAGCCGACCTCCGGTGCAGCAGCAGAGGCCGAGCTAGGGCTGGGCGGGCAGCACCGAACAAACTGCTGGGGCTGCTGCTCTGGCCTGACGGGATCACGGGCGTGATGGATGCTGGCGCTGCAGCTGCTCGTGCCTTTGGACAAGTCACTGAACATCTCTGAAGTGTTGTTTGGAGTTTTTTTATTTTGTAAGAGAAAATTAAATGTCCAAAGCCACGCTTGCCCATCCCGGTAAAGAATACCACACGTACAGATACCCCGGGTTCCGCTGCTCGCCCGCCTTCGCCTGCCCCCGGCCGCCTTCACCCGCCCACAGCGCAGCCGGGCCTCGCCATGCGGCGCAGCGCCCGCCCCGCGCGGCACCGCGAAATGGCGGACCGCCACTCCAGCCCTGCCTCCTACCATCTTCCCCAGCTCGTGGCAGGATGATCCGGCCCCCTACGGGCAGAGCAGCGGGGCGGGGACAGAGCAGGAGCGACTCCGCAGGGCCCCCGCGGCACCGCCCGACACGGCGGCGATGGCTGTTCCTCAGCGCGGGCGAGCGGGGCGGGCCCGGGGCGGGGCCTGCGGAGCGGATAAAGGGCCTCGCGCGGGCCGCCCCGGCCTCTTGCTCCGCAGCGGCCCAGGTGGGTGCGGGCTCTGGTGGGCTGGGCGGATCCGGGATTCCCCTCTCCTCCTTCCTGAGTGGGCGGCCGGGCCTCCGCGGGCGGCCAGGGGCGTCTCCGTGCCCGCCCGACCGCTGAGGCATCCGCCGTGCCGTGTGATCGCCGCGCTCCCGCTCGGCCTCGGGGCTTATTCCCAAGGGCCCCTCACCGGGCTGCGGCCGCTCTTCCCAGGAAGGTCACACGGAGCTTCCCCGGACGTGTCCAGGCGTTCGCTGGTAGAGGTGATGACTCTTTCCCCGTCAGAGCGACAGTGTTGACTACCGCTGTCCAAGCCAGGTCGTGTCTGATGCACCAGCGGAGCGGCCGCGGGCCGGTGCTGCCTGTCCACTGCCCCGGGTGCTCACTGTCCTTTGTTTCCCCGTAGGGCGCGGCGGAGCCCAAGGCGCCGGCGGGAGCCCCGTGCCCGAAGCCAGGCCGGCGATGAGGGCGCTTCCGCGGCGTGCGCCGGCAGGCCCGAGCCCCTGCCGGGGCCAAGCGGTAAGTGCAGAATAACTGTTCCGTACTGGGCTAAAACCACATGTATTTATATTTGCTCTTTCAAAAGAGTTACTGAATTGCTTGGGCCGCGCATTGCCGGGGTGGTGTCACTGGAGAGGTGCCAGGTGCGGGTCCCTCCCGCAGGAACCCCGCGGGCAGAGACAGCAGCCCGGGATGGGCGGTGCGTGGCGGCTCCGGGGCTCCTGCCCTGCCCCGGGCACCGCGCGGTCCCGGTGCTCGTGGGCTCGGGCGGCTGCACGGGCAGCACGGCGCCTGCCGGCGGGGAACGCGAGCCTCACATGGGCACCAGACCTGGGGCCGCAAAAGGCAAAAATAATCTGTTAATCTCTGCCTGACGCCTCTTTTTCTGTTAAGGGTCTTGGCTGTCTTGAGCTCTGCTCTGGAACCCCCATGCGTCAGTGTTCCCCATTTTTTTGGGGAATATTTCCCTGTTCTGTGTACCTGTAGAACATGCCAACCAGCCACCTATTTTGGGGGAAGGATTTACATGAACTCCCTTATTGCCCATGGTTCTGCCAGGGAAGGTGGGAGTGTGGCACAGCTGCCGTGGCTGTGCAGCCACAGCTCCAGCTCCTAGGCACTTGCTGGTGTAAGTGATGACTGAATTTTTTCCCCATCAGAGCGACAGTGTTGATTTCTTACTGTTCAAGCCAGATCATGTCTGATGCACCAGCAGGGGAGTGCTGCTGTGTCCCACACCCTGGTGTTCAAATGTCCAAAACATTGGAATCAGGGGCCTGGTGCTGACGGTTCCCTTTGGCTTTACCCTCAGGGCACTGTGAAGGCAGAAGTGGGGGATTGAGCCTTGGGGAGACCTGAAGTTAAGGCTGCAGCTGACACTGAAGAAGTGTGTGATGAGGACAGTTGTCTGGTTTGCTCTACCATGTGTGCCCCTTTGTCAGCGGAGAATGGTAAGACTTTAATGCACCTATTCACTGGCTTTAATAATACAGGGAATAACACCTTTCTCCAAGGAAGTTTGCTTCTGCAGTGCCTTGACAAGGTAATGTCCCTGGAGATTCGGCAGAGTGGTGATTAGTATTGCAGAAGGGGCCCCTGTAAGTGCTAAAACCTGAGTATCCCTGTTGAAATACTTCAGTTTCCTGCAGGGAAGTTCCTGTTAGCTGAAGTTAATTCTTTAGAAAGTGTGCTTAACAGAACTTCATCAGATAAACTGCTGTTGCCACTGGCTCGTCCAGTTCCAGCCTCATGTTACTGTTCAGGTGTAGCTGCTCTGTCTCCAGGGAGGCTGAAGTCCCTGAAGAGCAGGATTGTGCCCTCTCTGTGTGCTCCTGGATGCAATAGGACACAAGTGCTCAGTTCAAATGGTGGAGCTGGTTGAGCTGACTAAATGTTCCTCTGGCACTCTCTCCTCTGTTAGATCCCCCAGGCTGATGGCATGTCCTGCTCTAAAAGCTCCCACAGAGCAGTTTGAGTTCATCCTGTTTGGCAGGGAGAAAGCTTCTGCTCTTTGCAGAGCAGCCCTTGTCTAATGGTGGTTTTTACAGGGGCTAGGGTGGTTTAAAAGCTGTGTATTTGCTGTTTGTGGTGGAGTGGATAGACACAGTGTTGGCTGTTCTCTTGACAGGCTGAGACTTACAAGAAGTTGTCCTGGGCCCTGCTGGGATTTCAGTGTTCTACTAAAGAAGATGGATGGTTCTGCTGCTCCCATGCTGCTGCCTGGGATCCTGATCCAAGCCACAGCATTCACATCACCCTGCGAATGCTTTCCTCAGAGCTGTCAGGCATGATGAATTTGTGTCCTGCCAACTTAGATGGAGGGTGTTACATTTTTTGTCCCCTGGGTACAAGGCATGTAACTGGAATGTATGCTGGAACTTGCTGCATGTTTAATGCAGTTGGATGCTTTTGTCTGCAGGGGCTGCATTCCTTGCCTGGCAGCTCGTTATCCTGCCACAGTCATTAAAGGCAAGGAAGCCTCTCCTTGGAGCAGTTGTCAGGTATGGGAGGATGGCCTTGTGTGTAAGGAAAGGAGTCAGGGCTTGGTTCTCCCCTGCCATCCAGAAAGCTTTAGTGGTGTATCCCTGGCAGCCTGTGAAGAGGGCAAGGGGTGTCTGGGATGCTGCAGCACAGTGTGTTTTCTGTACTGTTAAGAGCCTGTTTTTAATAAAATCTGAGCACTGGGTGAATTTGGCTGGTGACTGAAATTCTCTTGACCCACGTTTAACTAACAGCTCATTCCTGGATCTCCCAGTTGTTTGGAGAGTTGGAGGGCACAGCAACTGTGTGCTGCTGTGAGTGATGATGGAGCTGCCTGCTGCCTCAAGCCAAGAGATGAGGCATGATCTCATGGAACAGAGCTCCACACACCCTGGAGCAGAAGTGCTTGGCTGAGGCTTGTGGTTGCTCCTGTGCTGCAGGTGTCAGGCTGGGGAGTCTGGGCTCAGCCTCTGGACAAGGGCAGTCCCTCAGTACAAATAACAGTTTCAGTGGTTCTGGGAGGGGACTTTTTGGTGTCTGAGCTGATAGTGGCCTTTGGCACGTATGCTTGTTAGGAAACAGCAATGATGGAAGGCTACTAATCAGCATTCAAAGCAGTCTTCAATTTAATTGAGTAGAGATTTTTCTCATTCAATTAATGCAAGCAGCATGATCTCTTGAAACAACGTATTGATGAGGGACCAGAACTGCTGCTAGTATAATTACTTTCATTAATGTAATGAGCAGACCTACCAGCAAGCATTCTGTAGGGACGAGAGAGTGCTGCTTGTCCAGTGGGAGCTGGAGGCACAGATGCAGCTTGAACATGTTCTTGGTGTGTTTTATTGCCTCTGCAAGAACAGTTGCTCAGGTCAGGTTTCAGACTGCTGCTACTGCACACATGCATCAGGATGAAATTTCCAACTGTTAATAGGTTACTGATCCCAGGCAGCCCCTGACTGCTGGAGGGAGGGTTTGGGTTCCCGGAGGGAGGGTTTGGGCTCCCGGGGCAGGGTTTGGGTTTTCAGGGCTGGGTTTTGGTTCCCAGGGCAGGATTTGGGTGACCGGGGAAGGGTTTGGGTTCCCCAGAGCAGGGTTTGGGTTCCGGGGCACGGTTTGGGTTCCTCAGAGCAGGGTTTGGGTTCCTGGGCCGGGTTTCGTTTCCTCAGAGCAGGGTTTGGCTTCCTCAGAGCAGGGTTTGGGTTCCTGGGCCGGGTTTCGTTTCCCCAGAGCAGGGTTTGGGTTCCCGGGCAGGGTTTGGGTTCCCCAGAGCAGGGTTTGGGTTCCTGGGCCGGGTTTCGTTTCCTCAGAGCAGGGTTTGGGTTCCCAGGCAGGGTTTGGGTTCCCCAGAGCG
>VZRS01009903.1:252629-267521 GCA_013398055.1 Ifrita kowaldi | reverse complement strand
GGGCAGGGTTTGGGTTCCCCAGAGCAGGGTTTGGGTTCCTGGGCCGGGTTTCGTTTCCCCAGAGCAGGGTTTGGGCTCCCCGGGGCAGGGTTTGGGTTCCCGGGCAGGGTTTGGGTTCCCCAGAGCAGGGTTTGGGTTCCTGGGCCGGGTTTCGTTTCCCCAGAGCAGGGTTTGGGCTCCCCGGGGCAGGGTTTGGGCTCCCCGGGGCAGGGTTTGGGTTCCCCAGAGCAGGGTTTGGGTTCCTGGGCCGGGTTTCGTTTCCTCAGAGCAGGATTTGGGTTCCGGGGCCGGGTTTGGGTCCCGCGGCCCGCAGGGGGCGCTGTGGCGCCGCTGCCGCCCCTCAGGGCCGCTCCCGCCCGGCCCGGCCCGCGGTGGCCCGAGAGCCCTCGGAACGCGCTCCAGTGTCCCCAGAGCTGCCGTGACAGAGCCTCCCGGGGCACGGGGAACCAGTGCACACACTGCTTGGGCTGTAGCAGGCATGGGGGCAGACAACCTCATTTGAAAATCTCTTTCTACAGTGCCTTGATGAGAGGTAGGGATGGGGAGTTTTAACTCTGGATTTAAAGCAGCCTGACTTTTGCTGGCCCTGGGCAGCTCCTGAGTTTGTCTGTTGGATGACTTGAATGAGATGGAGGTCAGGAAGTGTTTTCTGGACAAAGGCTGACTTGCAGCTGTTCCTCTGCAAAGAGCGCTCCCTTGCAGCGGCCTGCAAAGCAGAACCACGGCGTGTCCATGCTCGGTGCTGCGCTGTGCTGTGGGGGGCTCTGCAGGGCAGTGGTCAGCCACAGCTGCCAGTTCCATCAGTTGTAGCAGAAACAGACCTTGCTGTAGGTACTTGTGTAACTTTCTAAACTGAAACCTGGAGTCACTCACTGGGCTGGTATGTTTAAGCAAATGTTTACTTTTCTCAAACAGATCTGTTTCTTGGTGCCATGAGCATTTGAGGGGAAAATAGCACATATTATTTCTCTGTCTGATGTTGCTTTTAATAGAAATTTTTGTAAACAGGGAGAGTTTTAACATTTGTATTCCCAAAGACCCAGGCATATTTTGACTGCATGGTGATTATTATTATTATTATTCTTTTTAGAACCATGTGTTAGCTGCTGCATTAGCTTATAGCAAAGCACAGTCCATTACTTATTGCTGCTTCTACTTGCTGTGTTATTTCCTCTGCTTCCATCTCTGTTCAGTGATAAGATTATCTGACACATCAGCTGTGTTGACAGGCTGGACATTACCATGGACAGCCAGTGAAGCACAACTTGAGTTTGTGACCACCCGAGGAAGATCCAGATTTTGGGACCCTCAGACTGCTCCAGGCAGTAAGAGGAAGACTTTGTTTTGAAGCGGAGCATTTCTGTCTCCTACAGCATCCAGTGTTTTAAACAGATGTTTTGCAGCTGTAATTTCTAGACTATAGACTCTTCCATGCTTTTCGGCAGATCCCTTGCAGTGGTGGAGTGCAACAAAATGTCTTGGAAATGGAAACACGTTCAGGACCCTTTCTATCTGTGTAATCCTGAGAATCTGCCCGATTTCTTTAGGGCTACATTTGGGAAAATGTCCGCTGGATTGTCTGTACTTGTCTATGCCTGTTGCTTGCTCTGCTCAGTTTTGAATGCTGTGACTGGGTCAGCTTAAAATCTTCCCTCTAGTGCTCAGAAGAAGCTTGACTTCCTCAGTCTTAAAGCAAATACTAAGTCCAGGGGCTGGCCTCATTTCTCTACTTTGCAGGCTCCCTCAGGTTCACTTAACATTCTTCAGCGAGGATCTCCAGGGCCAGCAAGACCTTTGGAGATGCAGTCTCAGTGCTGACTGCCTGAAGCAAGGCATGTTTTTCCAGGTCCAGCAGGGTAGCAGGTGTTCTTCCTGTGGGCTGGGGAGGCTCAGCTGCTGCATGAGGGTGGTCAGTCAGTAAATGCAGCCTCACGAGAAGCTGCTTGCCCAGATTCCCTGAAGCCTGTTCACAAAAGCTGCTCCCTGGAGGTGTGTCTGCACCCAGGGGCTGCCCCAGAGCACCTCCACCCCTACTTGCTCCTCCTGCTGTGGGTGGCTGCAGTGTCTTCAACAGCCTCCTGGTTCAGGGCTGCTCTTTAACTGACAGGTGAGGCTTCTGCTTTTGATCCTCCCACACACACTGGAGTACTTGGACTTTGGTCTGGGAAAGAGCCTGGCCTGTGGGCAGCAGCTGCCTTCTGGGTACCATTTCCCAGTGAGAAGAAATACTGAGCTCTACCTCTGCCCTTGTTTAGCAGCTTGGAGTATGCATACTCACTTCGTGCTGCACAGTTGCAGCAGTGGTGGACATTGCCTTAATCCCCCCTAATATTTCCAAATCTGGCCTGCTGATGAAGAGAGACAGTTGCCATGTCATGCAGATGGCTTCAGATCATCTGAAGCCTTACAAGAGCAGTGCTGTAATTGTTATACCCATTATATCCATTCATGATTGCAAGAATTTAGGCTAGTAAGAGGGTATAAAAACATATTTTCTCTGAGATACAGCCCTTATGGGGGAAGATCTGTCTTGAGAGTGAATCCATTTTTTAGCAGACGTGGATCAGGCCCTGGACACCACCAGTTCAAAGCAGACTTTTCCTCTGAGTATTCGCTGTCACTTTTTCACAGCAGGATATTTATAGATGCAATTTTCTTGGAAAGCTACAGAGGAGGACTGGAAGTTGCAGAGAACTTTTTTAGTCAGCAATTTATGTTCCTGAGGAAATGCCTTAGTAGGGTTTAGGAAAAATGCCTGGGGAAAAGGGTGTTTGCCAAAGGTGCCAGAAGCAATGTACATCCCCTAGTGGTTCCCTGCTTATGAAAACCTGGACCTCAGGCACATGCTTCACAGCAGCTGCTGCTGTGTCATATGGGTGACATATTTTGTGCTGCTGGTCATTATTTCCTTCTGTAAACCTTCTCTGTCACTCCTCTGAACTATGACCACAGTCCCACCAGTCAGTCTTGCCTCTGGGACCACCAGACTGCTGTTGAAGTTCTCCTGAGTGAAGTTGCGGGTTGTAAAGGTAAGTAGCAACATCGGCAGGAGTGAAAGGGATGCTGGTGAGGTCTCACCTCTCAAAAGGAGCTACAGTGACTTGGTGAATGTTTTTGCATGCAGACTTGGGTTTTTGTTCTGACAGAGCTGACCAGGCAGACCTGCTGTTTCATAGCCTTTTGGCAAGTTGAAGGCTTAGTGAGGAGGGGACAACTGCTCAGTCATCTTGTTATTTTATAAAGCAGTTGCAAATCTGCTCCTTACTGTTCTTTTCCTACCCTATAGAAAAGTACTTGCAGGAATAGTGCAGAGCAGGGAGAGGATTGGCAGAGAACAGATCAGGTCTGGGTGCAGGGTCACCAAGCTGTGTGAGCTGGATGTGACAGGCACAGAGGATGCCCCAGCCTGCTGCCGGAGAGATGTGATGAAGTCTTCCTTTCTAGTGACAAGTGGGTGCCTCTGTTACCCTGTGTTGCAGGCTGCTGGAAGGGGCATTGGTGGGTTCTCCCCCTGCTGTTTTTCCTTTCTTTTTTTTTTTAAACCAAAATGTAAAGGTCATTGTCTCCTCTGAGCTGCCTTTTCCCTGTCTGAATTGTGACAGGGAATCTAACAAAGGCATCTATCCATGGATGAGTCTAATGATTTTCCCTCACACTGAAGAGGAAAGCTCACCGTTATCTGGGTGTTGTCAGATGTTCCCTCTGTCTAATGACAGGAGTCTGTCCATCAATCACAGCATTGCTGTTTCCCCAGCTGTGGCTCGAGAGCTGGGAAGAGGAAGATGTAAAGCTTCCTGGGAGGTCTGCAAGGCTAACAGAAGACAGGCTCTCTCAGGCCTTCAGGAATGCAGCACTGGGTTCAGCCACGGGTGAGCTGTGGTTTCCTGTAGGTTTGCCTGATCATTAAAACTATAGAGGATTCCCGAGAGATGGTGAGGCTGGTAGCCCTGTAGAGAGAGTTGTAGCAGTGTTTGTTGCAGGGTTCATTCATCTTTATTTTCCTCATAGTGGGGGCAAAGACCTCAGGAACTGGAAGAATAGGAGCAGTGCCCTTGTCCTGTGAGAGCTGTATGCATGCTGCCCGGCCTCTCAGCTTCTGCAGCTGTAACTCATCCCACTTGCTGTCACGGTTAGCTGTGAGTTGTTGAAAGCA
Source organism: Ifrita kowaldi (assembly GCA_013398055.1). Taxonomy (NCBI): domain Eukaryota; kingdom Metazoa; phylum Chordata; class Aves; order Passeriformes; family Cinclosomatidae; genus Ifrita; species Ifrita kowaldi. The sequence goes on along the minus strand of VZRS01009903.1, from coordinate 263,368 downwards.
GAGCAGTTGGCAGCCTCACTTTTCTTGTAGAAGAAAAAACTGGTCTTGCTCCCTTTGGACCATGTTGCAAAGGACTGCACATCTGGACTGTGCACATCTTTGCTATGCACATCTGGATTGTGCAGTGCTGGTAGGAGATGTTACTTGGGTCAGTGCCTGTGGTTTTCTGCTAATGTAGTCTAGATGTGACCTTTTTCATAGTTCAGATGTCTGCTTCTGACTGTTTTCTTCAAGGCTCTGAGTCAGACACTGCTCATAGCAGTGCTGTGCTGCAGGTGGAAAAAGAACATACAGCAATCTTAATTTTTAATGCAGGGTCACACAGGTCTATGGAAATACAGTTTTGGAAAAAGCAACTAAAGAAAGCTCTTAATTTGTTTCTCTATGATGTGTTAGGATAAAATCCAGGTCCAATCCTGTTCAGTCCTGGTCCACAGCTACTGAACAATAGCTGTGAGGTCTGTAGGCAGCTCTGGTCATTCAGCCAAAGGTCTTCCTTTATCATCCACAGCACAAGTCATCTGACTTGTCAAAAATCACTGGTGATCTCTACACTGTAGAACGTGTGTTGGGACTCATGGGCTGAGTTCTGCAGGCAGCAGAACAAAGGGTGATCCTACCAGAAATCCCAGAGAGCTGGACTTGGTTGTCTGCCTGTGTAAACTTGTTGTGAGGTCCCAGGGCAAAAACAATTCCAAAAAACCTGGAGGAGAAGGTGCAGTTAACCTGTTCTCCCCAAAGGTTACCATCCTCTGCTTGTATTGCTCTTAAAACTTCTATGGTGACCAACTATGCTTTTCATCAACAAAAGAATGCCTCTTTTTATACAACAGGGAGCACCCACTGGTGTTCCCAAGGACATCCCTGAAAGCTGTTCTACTCCTGAACCTCTCCCAGACTAGCCACATTTCCTTTCTATAAAATCACACTTGTTTGGCTCCAATACTCCTCACAGGGCCAGCAAACCCACCCAGACTTGGCAACTGTCTTGCAAGAAATCTGTTGCTGGGCTGATGTGGTCCAGCATGGCTTGGGCCATGTTTCCTTGGCATCTTTAGAGCCTGTCAGGGGGAAAAAACCCCTAAATCCTGAAAAATCCCCAGGGTTATGTCAAACAGAACAAGGGAGAACTGCTTTCACTCTGGGAATGTAAGATAAATAAAATTTGCTCCCAAGAACTTGCTGGGGGGATTGAATATAAACCCTATTGAGATGCCTGGACCCAGATCCAATTTTCCTAAGTGCACAGGCTCAGTCAAAATTGCAGTCTTTATGCAGGCCCATAGCTTTCTGAAGCTAATTTTCATTCAGTCTGTGTATCTCAGAATAATGTGAAGGTGTTCCTCCTACCTCAGTTGCTGGCAGGGGATGTGGGGCATGGCAGCACGAGTGCTGGACCGGGGAAGTGTGCTCTCTTACTGCCCCTCGGGGAATTGCGCAAGAGCCGCACCCGCCTCTGGTTTGTGTGAACTAATTATCCACGTAATGCAATCTCCTTTTGAATGTCCTTCCTGTTCTAGATCAAGAACGAGACACGCATTGGTTAAATGACTTACCCGAGGTCACATAGTAAGTGACTCATTGGCAGAGGCAGAAATTAACACCTGGTATATTTAAATTCCTACTTCCTAGACCCCATAGCTACTGATTTCTAGTGCTCTTCTCTTTCCTCTCCCAGCTTTTATGCCTCTTGCTCACTGAAGGATTTGTTACATGTGCGATTTCCAAGGTGACAATATCTGACCACTGCCAAGAAATGAGATGCCTGTTCTTTGCTGCAGACATCTAGTGATATACAAAAAAGCTAAAGTTCTTTTTATTTCTTATCCTTTTAGAACATTTTACCATGTCATGCCCAAGCTGATGCAGTGCCAGCATGCCTCCAGAACTGTACATGCTGAAGGTGTTAACCTGTCCTCTAATGTTATTTTGTTTTTCTAGAAACATCTTTGATGCAGTTTCCCTAAAATGGGAACACTCTGTCCATACCCAGTCTTAGTACAATAGCATAATCACTTGCAGAAAAAAAAAAAATCAGTGGGTGAGTTTTATAAATCCCAGTTCAGTGTTCAGCAAGGTATAACATCTGTTGTGATCAATATTTTAGAGCAAGCCTCTTTGATTAAAAAGTTACAGTAAAGCCTTTTGCTTTGTACTGAATAGCTAAATAATTCACAGGAGTGGCTGTAATCTCTCTAAACTTCTTACATTTCGAATTAAGAAGAAATTACAGGGTAATTCTGTAGAGAGGTAGCATAGCCAGCTGGATCGTGCTCCTTAGGAGCTGCTGTACTGGCAATGAAGTACTTCTGTTTTTTAATGGCTCCTGAGGTATGCTGGAGTCAAATCCGGCAAAAAACTGGTCTCCTCTATCATATATTTTTGATTATAATCTTTCGATAATCTGGTGGGTAAATGCCAGCAGTCAGGGCTGAAGAGTTTTTGGTTTGATGAGTCCACAGAAAGGGACTGTCGGGTGCGCGGCCAGTGCGAGGTGCCACGGAGAGTGCGGCAGGAGATGAGGGTATTGGTATGAGCAGCACCTGCCGCCTCAGGGCTGCGGCTCGGCACTGGCCACAGCCCGGTACAGCCCTAGTACAACCCCAGTACAGCAGGCACAGTCCCGGTACAGCCCGGCACACCGGGCGCGGCGGGCTCTGCCCGGACCGGGGACGCGCTGACACCGCGGTCCCGGGGAAGCGGCCGCCACAGGACTCGCCCCAGCCCCGCCCGGTGTGGCCGCCTCCTGCCCCTTCTGGAGGCCGGGCCGGGCCGGCTCCTCCGCCCCAGCCCTCCTCCGCAGCCGGGGCGGGCAGCGGGCGGCAGCNGCGCTGCCCGCGGGCTGTGCTGCCCCGGCCGCGACCCCGCCTGCCTGAGCGCCGGCCGGCGGCCCGACGGCTCCACCGGGCCCTGCTACTGCGACCAGGCGTGCGCTCGCACCCTCGACTGCTGCCACGACTACGCCCAGGCCTGCACAGGTGAGGGACTGGGCCGGGGCCGCAGCCGCTCCCGGCCCCGCTGCCCCCGAGCGGACCAGCCCCCTGCTCGCCTCGGGCTCTGGCCGCGTGTCCGAGCACCGCCGGGCTCAGTGCGTCTTATGGGGAAGGCGAAGGAGCCTGGAGGAGAAGTACTGAGAACTGCCCAAGACAACTATGGGACAGGTCTGAAATAAGGAAGGTTGTGCTGAGCTATGTCAGAAAGTGTTATTTCTGGAGCAGGCATTTCACTGGCATCATTCCTTTAACCTTCCACATCCCCATTTGTTGCTCTTCTTCCAGTTATCCCCTGTGTCGTATCTCAGTGGAGTGCCTGGAGTGGCTGCGCAGAGCCTTGCAAGACAACCTATCGTGTCCGGATGAGGCACATCATCCAGGAGCCCAGGAACGGGGGAGAAGCATGTCCTGCTCTGGAGGAGAGGGCTGGCTGTGTAGAGTACTGGACTCGGCAAGGAACAGAGTGCCAACAGTCCCTGAGTAAGTCCATTGAAAAGTGTCTGGGTAGTCGTGGGGAGGACTCTGGTTTGGGTCAGCAGAGCTGATTTTTACTCTGAAGAATTGTTTTTAGACACCGGGATGTTTGCCATGGGCCTGCCTGGGCTAATTGAGAACTGAGCTCTTCACACAGGGGCTTAGACACATCCTTCCCAGGACAATGCTGGAAGTGGTGCCTGCCATTTACCATTTACTGTGATCCACTGTGTCTCAAAAGTGAGGTGTTACAGGTCTGCTGTGCTCTCACTTATACAAGTGTAAATCTCTGGAAGTTTTGGTAAGATTGGCAGATTTATGTCTGTTTAAAACTTCTGTAAGTGGATGTTGAACACTTTTTTTTTCATTTATATATATGTATTTTTTTATTTTATGAGTTGTCTGCAAAAAGTCACAAAGGAGCAATACCTGTCAAGGCCAAGATAGGCCTTCTCTGCACTGGAGCAGAGTGCAGGCAAGGGAGACCTCCAGATAGTTTCTGGAGAAAAAGCCTGGGTTTAATTTGTTCAAATCAAGTTTTCATGGAATGCATTTACTGATTCTTTTGGAAGAGTTGCTTGTCATTTCGGTTGGTATTTTGGGGTCAAAATCTGTCCAGTCTGGATTAGAGCTGCAAGTGACTTCTTCAAACCTGTTGAGAGCTGGCATTAAGCGAATATTGCCTCCCCCTGTCTTTTGGTGTTTCTATAAGTAGGCTTACTCTGCTCAGGCAAAAATCTGGCAGCTATACAGATTCTCTTCTCAGTGGAATGGTTGACAGTGATGGATAATATGAAAATACAAACTTGGAATTGTTTTTGTTGCCTGCCAAAGATAAAACCCTATGACATTAAAAGCTCATCTTTTCTGTTTTGCAGACATAAAGAGCCTTAGAGCAGCATTGCCACTGATGCTCTGTACCCTTTCTCTTTGGTACACACAGTCCCGGCATTAATAACCACGGGAGGGTTTGGAAAAGCGAGGAAGAAAAGAGCTGCAGCTGATGGCAATGAAAGGGCAGGGTAAGTGGAGGCTCAGCTCAGGGACTCAGCCATACTCCACCCACAGAATCTCTCTGGTTGCAGAAGGGAGATCATCACAAGGAAAACCTTTACAGAGCAAATCTTAGCTCCTGTCACAACCTGCTCTACGAAACCCATTATAAGTAACTGAGAGGAGATGATAGAGGAAGTGTGGCTCAGCAAGTGGGTACTAGACTTGGAATTAGATTAGTCAAATGCTTGACCAGTCTGTGTCCCTATTGGTAAAAACAGATGCCAGTCATACCTCATATTTTTTATATATTAGCTGAAAGCATTGGCGGGATAGTTTTATTCCCTATTTAGCCTTGTCAAAATGCAGGTACACCACATGTTCTGCTTTTAATGACCTTGAATGGGGCGATTTTTTAGTTTGGTTTGGTTTTTCTTAATTAGTGATCTGTGGTCTCGCAGGTGAGTGTGGCTCTGGCAGCCCCGTGCAGGGCCTCCCCTGGTTTTTGATCTGACCCGCCGTTGTTTGGTTGGCAGGTACTGTGTGGAGTTCCAGCTCGTGGCCATCACGCCGGGCTGCCTGCACAGCCACCACGCGTACACGCGCTGGATGCGTTACCTCAGGGAGGGCCACACCGTCTGCGTGGAGTGTCAGCACCCGGCTCTGCGCTCCCTGAGTCAGCATTGCTATGGCGATGGCACCGGCAGCCAAAAGTAAGTGTTTTAGCTCTTGTTTTCATGTTGAATTTTTCATTCTTCTCCCATGATCCGCTTGTTTCAGGGTCGCAGTGCACTGCATGCAGCTCTCTGGAGCACTCTACGTGTATTAACTGCTCCTTGTTGTGTACCATGAGTTTCTTGCAGAATTGAAGTGACATGGTGAAGCTCATGTAATAAACCAGGGGCAGAGCCCGGAGTGCGTGTGGGAATACCTGCACTTAGTGTGCTAAATCTCACTCACTTTAGGGTGGCACAGTTGTGGAGTGTAAAGACACTCCAGCCTTACTTCTAAGTATAACAGTCCTGTCAGATGTCAAATAAAGCCAATTCTGTTTCTGATTTTTTAGCACTGGGGATTTTGTTTCTAGGGGTGAGCCTCTATGAGTACTTCTGGTGAGTGGTAGCTGGTTTAGGAACTTGGGGTATGTGCTGGCACCTGAGGTCAGATAGAGGAGCTGTTAAGTCTCTGCACATTCAGCATCCTTTTGTCGGGAGAACTGAAGAAATTTTTGGGTGATAGATGGGGACCACCCAGGTTGTACAAATCAGGAAAGCTCTGGCAAGGATGAAGGATGGCTTGAAGCTGGGAAACACATCTGGGGCAGAGCCAGCAACAGAGAAGTCCTGGCTCCCAAACTCTGTGGTGGTCACTGGAGGCACAGTTGTGCACTGCCTAACCCTGGTACCTCCTAATCCGGTTGTTGGCTTCCTAAAGGCACCTCTGAAACTGACTAGCAGCCCTGCCTGAGAAAGTCGTTGCCCATCAGTGCTGGGCAGGAATATGTTTCAAACTTATGTAAAGGTTGAAATAAACATGTTTGTTTGAACTAGAAATTCTAAAGTAGGATTTTCAGGCCTTGGGCACACAATGTTGCTCTACCAAGACTGCCAGTGATGGCCTTTGTGGGCAGGATTTTTCTCAGTCTTTCAGGAAGAGGAAGTCACATTAGAGTTTTTTCCTTTCCTCCTCAGCTTGTTATGTAAGCTTTTAGATAAGGAAGGAGAAAATCTTAACTGCTGTGGCCAGGAGTAGCTCTTACCTGCATTCAACCTGTAAATTATTCTAAAAGCTTGCAGTAATGTTATTTTAATAAAACTCTGGAGCCAACCAGGAGCATCAGATGCAGTGAAATAAAAGATAAGTTTAGGAATTCATTTCCTCATTGGGCTGCAAAAAGAGGGGACGTTGTCATCCACCTGATCTGCTGAACAGCACTGTATGTGGAATGGAAGCCCCAAAAAAAAGAGCACTGTATCCTGTGGGAATGATCCTCAGATGTTGGCAGGCTGAAGACGGGAGAGAGGCAGCAATAATGGAATTGGGGTGCGTGGTTCACTGAAATCAGGACTCAGCCCACATCTCAGCAGATATCTTAAGTCTATCCCAATTGAGCAGAAATTGTTCCCAGAGTCCTGCTGTAAGGTGAGCTGGTGGGTCCATGTTGTTGTAGACCTGTGAGAGCCAGCAGGGAAGCCAGCTACTTGTGAGCTCACATTTAAGGAGTAAAGATAAGGCTGCTGCCCAGAGTTTTGGAGAGTGTGGGATTGCTCTGTGCACAGCCAGCTTTATCTTAATCCTCCCTGTGCAGATTCTGGTATTTTGAAATGACCCCAAGCCAAGAGGAAAATATAGTGAGCCTTTTCCAGCCATGTGTGATGCATGAATCCCAGCTCTCAAGCATGATACCTCATTAAGCCAAAGGCAAGCATATCTGGAGCAGAGCAATAATTCCAGTTTCTGCAGAACTATAAACCAAGCAGAAGTTAGGGGTCTTTGGGCTATCTATGGGCAGCTCTCTGCACAGGACAAGAGTTGATCCAGTTGTGGTAGCTGTGCTTCTCCAATGGTCAGGGCTGGGAGATATCGATGTGAGGAGTTACCTTAAACCACTGAACGGTAAAATCTGGGAAGGGGCACACTGCTACAGAAAAATGTCTGTTCCTGTCACTGTTAGGTTTTACTTCACATTGGTACAACCTGTGGGCCTCACTGTGGCTGCTGCTGCTTTACAGTGGGAGAGAGGCAGAACCAGGCCTATGGAGTGAAAATGGATGTTCTCAGACTAAATGGGATTTCCTGGGTCATTTAAGCCCTATTGTACCTCGTGGTGACTGCCCTGCAGTGGAGGTGCAGCTCATTTTCTCTCACCTTCTCCCTGTAATGACTGTGTTTTAGGAATCAGCTGTTGCACTGGCAGGCGGTGGGGAACCATCGATGCAAGGGAACCTGGAGGAGAATTCGCCAACTGGACACTTGTTCCTGCCCTTCTGTTCACAGCTTCTTGTTCATCTGACTTCTCCTTGCAGTCCCAGCAAGCCCCAGTGTGCGGCAGCAGCAGGAGCCAAAGCAATGACTTCTCCATGTTGGAGGCTTTGCTTTCACTGTCTTTCCAGAGGTCGCTGGCAGTAAAGGGGCACCTGGAATCCTCTCTGTCTGTGTGTGCGCCTCAGTTTCCAGAGAAATCAGGCTGGCTGGGAAGTGCCGATCTTTTTTTTCCCTGAGAGAATCTTGTCTGACCTTGATGACTTCTTGCAAAGATGACTTTTTTGAAAGGAACGAGAATTTACCAAATAACAAATCAGACAAAAAAAGGCCATAAGAACTCAGGTTTAATTATTCTTTTTCTAAAGTCTCAATGAGGAATCAACAATGCAGAGTAAATTAACTCAAGTGCCTTCTTTTTGTGGCAACAGCACTTTGTGGTTACTTCCTGCTTGTGCTTGTGTATCTGTTCCTTCTATTTTCACCCTCCCTGGTCTCATAATTTCATTTGACCCTCAGTCTTACAGAGGGTTGATCTTGTGCTGCTGAGGTAACGACAGAACTTAGAAATGTGCTTGTCAAATCTGAGAATAGGAGGTACCAGGAACAAACTGGCCCTTGGACTTCAGGTTCAAGGAACATCCCTGAGTTGGCCCAAAATGCAATGCAGTCCTTGGGCTCTAAATAGGAAGTCAGCTCAGCTGTGCCAGGAGGGCTGACTATAGCCTTGTGTTTTTGACTGGGAAATACTTGAAATATTTTCCTTATATTCTGCTGATTAATATTCATACTTTTCTATAAATGAAAATAAAGGAGACTGGAGACCTTCTCCCAATATCTGTCTGTTTGATTAATCTGTGTGGTGCCATCTCTTTAGTTTCTTAACCTGTCTGATTTGTTCCAGACAGGAACTCGCTGCAGGGTGAGATTGAGGTTATTCCATTTGTCACGCCCAGGTGAGTGGCCAGGGCTGGCTCCAGTGGAGAGTGTTAATGCTCAGCTCCAACTCTGGTCTGGAACTGGATCACAAACCCCTCAAATAACCATGCTGGAGGTCTTGCATGGAGACATCAAGGGGCACTGTGGGTTCGTGCTGCAGATGCTGAGGTGTGTGGTGGGCCATGAGAGCTCTGGAAGCGCCTGATGCCTTTGGCCAGTGCAGTAGGGATTTGAGAGCAAGGCTCTGCTTCTCATGGTATGTTACAAGCTGTCTGTGAATTAAAGACTCACAGGGGTTGATATCATCCCAGAGTAGGAAGATTTTAGGGAAAAAACCAAAAAGTCTTCACTGTTATGTTACTTCATTGCATAACATAACCTGTCACTAACTTGTGGCCTGCTCAGGAACACTTGCTGGTGTGTGAGTGAAGGGGCGTGATCCCCAGAGATGGGTTGGGAATAAATCACTGGAGCATGTCATCTTGGTTTTTGCAGTGAGGATCTCTGTCAAGCTGAAAGCCAGTTTAATTTCTTGGTGGTCTTTAATCAGAGTAGCATTTTGTCACTGGAAGGTTTTCTTTGTCCTGCAGAAGGCTTATATTTTATATGGTTTATATTGAGTCCCCGGATCCTAAAGAGGCAGATGGTCATTTCAGGAGCAGAATGGAGCCAGATACTGGAAGAGTTTTTCATTTTCAAAATCTACCCAAACTGTTGATCGTGGGAAACTCTGCTTTTACCACATTCTTTCAGAATTGAGTACTGAAGCTATAAAGGATGCAGTTTTTTTGTAGTAGTTTTTAAAAAACTAAAATCTTCCACAAGGGATTTTTGCTGCTGCATCATCCCTGAGAGCTGATAGCATAAAGTCTTATCAAGAGCTACTGGTGGTGGCATGGTAGGACTGCCAGGCCTTTCCTTCTGTCATTGTAACCTGGAGATGCAGGAGTGTGAAAGATTTAGCCCCTGAGGGACCCTCATAGCAGCTGTGTTTCTGCACAGGCTGTCACTTGATGACACAAGACATTGCAAATCTCTCTGCATCAGCACATCCTAAAAAGGGCTGTACCGTGTGCTGGCTTCCCCTCCACACCTTGTGAGACTGTACAAACAAATCCTGTTGGTAAATTCTTGGGGGAAGCATGTGTGTGAGAGAGAGTAAGAGTGAGCCTTTTGAGTAGAGAAAGGTAATGAAGTTGTCAGATCACTTTCCCTACAAATCAAAATTTTGACACATACTGGGTCCTGCCTGTTTCCCTTTAGGAGTTTTATCACCATTCGTCATTATGATCCCTGTAATTTCTACTACCTGGGTTTTGGAATAAGTGAAGCTATTGGAAATCCAAGGCAAAATACTCCTGAAAAATGGTTTTGTAGTGTAAACAAGCAAGGCAGCCTCGCATGGAGGAGAGGCTGTTCTCCGAAGATGACAGCCGTTCCTATGACAACGCTAAAAACCTTTCACTACTGGTTATCAACAGGAGAACATCTCCCACAACAAATACGCACAGCCAGGAGCTGAGTCCTCATCTTCCATGAATCATCCCGTTGGGCTCCCATAATGCGGCACTTCCAGTTGTGCACAGGCAGCTCCACCTTCCACGCACCTGCCTGGCTCCACATGAAAGGAAGAGCAAATAAAGCCAAAGCACCTGTGAGTCGGATTTATGTAAAAGCAAAATTAGGCTTAACTGATGTTCCTACACGTCCCCCTGCTCTCCAGCTGAGGATCTCAATTTTTAATGATGAAAAGTCAAGCAAAAAATCTGGGTCCTTTTACAACTTGCTGAAGAACCCATGTGATTTTCTTTTGTAGAGAAATCTTTCATTGACCTGGGATGGGGAAAAAGAGAGGCCCTGGGGGAACTGTGCTTTTCCTCACCCTAACCCTGTAATGTCCGGCCTGGACAGTTTTCTTCTGCATTTGAAACAGAAGGTGTTAAAAGACCATTTTTTACATGGCTCTTCATAGGCCTATGAGCTCCCTGAGTGTCCTGGTATGTGGGATTGCATTCCTCTGAATATATGAGAATCTGCTTTCTTCCATAAGGAAAGAGCCCTTGTGCGTTTAGAAACAAGAGGTAAAATATGCCCAGAAATGGAGCCAAAGGTAAAGAAAAAGAACAACAAAAATGTAATTTTCTTAAATGGCTGAGTTGCTCTAAGGACAAACCGTTCCTTTTGCGAGTTGAGCATGTTCTCCTGGAATGGTAGGAGTCAGCAATACTTCTCCATAACTGAGACTATTCTATTATCTCTAGCTTTCGAAACATTTTTTTCCTTTATTCTTAATTTTGAGTATTTTGAGTCTTTAAATATTAAGATCACTAACTCTCTTTTTTCCTGCCTTTTTTTTTT
>VZRS01009903.1:242067-252605 GCA_013398055.1 Ifrita kowaldi | reverse complement strand
TTTTTTTTTTTTTGGTGAGGAAGTTTATAAGTTCTTTTCAGTTATAACATTAGTTCCTTGATGATAGTTCTGATACTGCAAGAGGAGTATAGGTGAGAAAGGATCCTCTCCTCACCTGCTGCCCATGGTGGGGGGATGAACCCAGAAGGGTTTCTGGGCTGCCAGAAGGGCATGTTGAGCTTCTTGTCCACCAGCCCTTCCGAGTCCTCCTTAGGGCTGCTCTCATACAGAGGGAAATCAAAACCAGTTTTCCAATCAGCTCATGTTTAGTCTGCTCTTTGGCTTCTGTCATAGCAGGGAGATGGTAAATCTGAATGTAGAAATTTGTTTTACTCAAGATCCTAGCCCTGTAGATCACTGTGCTATAATTGACTGTTAATTTGTGTGCCTAGTTTGCTCATTTTCTTAATCTTTGCATCTATTAATTATTGCAGAACAGTTCTTGCTGATAACTCCCCGACAGTTTGCGCTGCTGTTCCGAAATTATGAAATGATGTAGTTGGCAGAACGGGTGCAGACATGTGCAGTTAATTGGCTTTTTGCAGAAGGAAATTGCATAGTACAATAATATGCCCAGGGTGCCATGGGAAGTGCAAGTTCTGACTGTTTCAGTTAATAGGATTGGAGAATATGAATTCTGGATTGCATATTGCCTTGGAATTTATTCCAAAGTTGGGGAGGATTTCAAACTCCTGTCCCTGAGCTCTGGAGTCACAAACTCCTTGCTGGGAGGGTTCCTGTTGGTTTTCCTCAGCTCACTCATGTAGGTAACAGGTTTAACTGGAGAGAGCTGGGGTTGCTGCTTTGGTCGGGGCTGTGCCTGGAGTCACAGGAATCGTGTGATGGGAAAACAAGTGGTGGGTTGTAGGGGCTGCTGAGAGGAGAGCTGGGAAACCCAGAGCTCTTCTGGAGGGGACAGAGCACTTCTTTTCTCACCTCTTTCTTTAGGAAGTAGGATTGAAATCATGGAGGAGATTTTTCTAAGTGAGGAAGGTTGGTGAGAATGGATGTTTTTTGTTTCCTGTTAAATGCAAGGAAACAAAACCAAAGCTTTTTTGTGTTGTTTGGGTTTTTTTTCCTCTTGAACATGAATGCACAATCTTGGGTTGACTTGGAAGATGTTACACAAACTGGGCAGTTTCGGTGTCTGCAAAGACTTTCTTAGATAAAAATGTGAACAACTTGAGGGAAATTCGAAGGATAAACAGGTTGAAAGTTTATTTCTAGAAAGAAGCCATTTCTTTTGAAAAGAACAGCTCATCCCCCAAAAGGTTTGAGTATCAAATGTTCATTATTGCTACCTGGCCTTATCTGAAAATGTCAGTAATTTGATACCAGGCTCAGCACTTTGATGTCTCACAAGCGGTGCCAGCTGCAGTGGGGTGGCAAGGCTGGGACCCTGCTGCCGTGTTCAGCTCCTGGCCTCTTACAAACCCCCAGGACTGCAGCTCTTCTCTTTCATCTTCTCAGCTGTCAAAGAGGGAGTGTAAACTTCTCCATTTCTGTGAAGGGCTCAGGGTCGCTCAGCAAGATGCTCTGGATGCTCATCCTGTCCTGCATGTACGTACAGCAAGCAGCTCCTCCAGCCTCTCCACTGTTCTCATTAAAGCTCTGGTTTTAGCAGTTGGGGATTTGTAATTTTTTCGTTGTTGTTGCTGCTACTGCTGGTTTTCTGCATTACCACTCATTCTTATAATTAAAGTGACAGCTCTTGAACTAGTGTGTCAAAACAGCATGATTTAGTCAGAAAAGTACTGGGAAGATAATCTCTAATCAGAAACAGTGATTCATGTTTAACTAGGTAAAGGTAAACCCTAGATCCTGCTGGCTCCTGGGGAAGCTTCCCCAAGGACAGAGTGTTGGTAGGAGCTTGCACGACTGGGCCCCACTGCTTGGGGTTTAGGATGGAACTGTTTAACACATGGTTTGTGTCTGTGTCAGGACTGCAGCTGGACCACTCTAAACCTTAGCAAAACTTTTCAGACTGATTTTCTGGAAGCTGTAAGGAGAAAAAAAAAAAAAGAGAGAAACGTAAAGGAAATTATTTTGGTTTGAAAATTAGTTGATATTTCCAGCTTGGCTGGAAATTAATTGTTTCCAGGAGTCCCAGCTCTTTGTTCCCTGACACCACAAAGCAGGTATGCCAACCCTGAAGGAATCTCAGTGGAGAAATCCCAAGTGTGAGTGATGTTTGCAGCTACAGGAATGTGCATCTCCCCTGTGGTGTGTGGGGCAAGAGGGGCACAGGGCTGGGCAAGCATCCTAAGAGTTTCTGACTCACTGCTTGCTCCCACTCCCAAGCTTAATCTTGGTCAAGTTCTCACCCTCCCTCCTGCTTTTTCTGCTCTATGCTGGGCTGGCATCAGTCCATGGGGCTGCAGATACCACAGTATAGGTATATGTATCTATGTGTCATTACTGTTTGTGTAAGATGCCCTGTGACTCCACCAAGAGACATCATGACAGCCTGCACATGGGGAGGCCTTTAAATCTGTCCTGCTTACAATGGCTGCTCTCCAGCATCCTGGTCTGTAGTGTACAAGAATCCTGGGTTAATGGCAATATTTTTATATTGCCTTAAATAAACTTCCATTCTTGACCAGAGCGTTTTACTTCATTACACAGGAATGTTAAACGGAGCATTTATCCACAGAGCTATGCAATCTTACAATAACAACATCTGATGCTGCTTAAGATTAAAGGGTTCCAGTTTCAATAGCAGAAAGGATTTCTAGCTGGAAGGAACCAGCCCTTCAGTGCTCAGGTACTACATAGTAGGAACCTAAGCTTCCAGTTCATTTTCCAGGAAAGTTTCTAGTGCTGAAGTCACTGACCTTTGCGAGAAGATCACTGGAGTGACAGACTGGCACTGGTCCAGTGGGCACCTCCTGTGCTCTTCCTACTTCTGAGGCAATATCCTCTCTGCACTATGAATAATATCTTTGATTTCAGCACTTGTGACCTGAGCTGAGAAAGAGGAGTGAGTGAGGGTGTGCAGCTGTTCTTCACACACATGCTGCCTTATGAAGGTCACTGAACTGGGAGTTTGGTCCTTAGGTGCAACAGCTGGGATAGTGCAGTGGCTCCAGGAGTGGCTTTGGGCAGTCTAAGTGCTGCTAGGATCTCTGCCAGGATGGAGGTGAATATACTTGTGAATTGGTCAAAGAAATTAGTGGGTGGGAGAGGAAAGAGAAGGGGGAGGTGAGGGTGCCTTTTTCTCCTGTGCTCTCATACAGTGGAAAGCTGGTGACTGGGAGCTATTGAAATGCTTGTAATTGTCTCATTAGAGACAGAAAATGTAATTAAAAGGGACAGCAATCTCTCTCCAAATTCAGAACATTGCAGTCTATCTTCGAAAGCAATTTTGGCTATTAGCACAGGTGGTAAAGTCCCAGCAATTGAACCCAATCTAATTGCTGTGTCAAACCACCAAGGAGTAAAAATGAGTTCCCTTCCAGATGCTACCAGACACATCCATGTGTGGAGGGAACAGGAGCGTGGGGTGGGGGGCAGAGGCAGCCCGAGCACGGGAACCCCTGGGGTCGGCACCCACCAAGGAAGAGCAGAGGCCGCTGTCTCTGCCAGAGGTGCTCCCCTGGCCCTGCGGGGCTGGTGGAACACAGAGCCCCCAGAGCAGCACCCAGCGGTGCCGTCTGCAGGTGGCATCGAGAGCATCGACTTTGCTGTGGATGAGCAGTGCAGCCAAGTGCTCTCCGGGACAACAAGCAAATCACTCACGTATTTTTCATGTTTTGCTTAGGTGTTGAAGATTTAATTCCATGTCCAGGGAAAAAGAGTGTACCTTAAATTTGTCAGCAAAGTTGAGATGTGTATGAGCAAGACAGCTGGGTGGAAGCTCCCACTCTCGCACCGTCAGCGTGACTCTTTCCTCTCTCCCTCTCTCCAAGCCACAGGGGTGGCTTGGACAGCTGGGCCCCTTCTGTGCAGAACGAGGGAGGTTCATCCAGGGTTGCAGTGAGCAGCCAGGATAGGTGCAGTTAGTTCAGAGCTTTTTGTGCTCTTCAAGACATTCAGAAAGGCCTTCAATTCTTCAGAGCTTTACAGAAATTACAAGAAATTTAGTTTTGCATTTCTCAGACATTGTGAGGTTGACCAAAATATTTGGCACATGAAGTTGACTTCAACCCCTGGTTGTTTTCTTTTCTACAAAACTCTCTTCTCTTGCTCTCTCATTCAGTTGCATGTGTTGCTTTCCTTCTGGGACCAAAACCAAAAGCACTGAAGTGAAGGGAAAAAAAATCTTCCTGGGTCTTCCTCACCCCATGAAAAATGGAGCTGTTAGAGTTACTGGGGGTGAAAGCAGTCCCTCTCCCTTGGTCCCTCCTGGCTTAGTGCTGGATGTGTCTCTGCTGGGAGAGACTGGCTGATCCAACCAGTCCTTTTGTATCTCACCACGGAGCTCTGGTGATCACTCTCTGGCAGCCAGAGGTCACCACTGACATGTCCTACTGCTCCTCTGCGAGGTGGGGTCAGGCAGGTCAAGAAACCCTGCCCAGAAAACCATTAGTAAAGTAGTAGAACTGGTGAAAGACACCATCTTATGGTACCTGGCCAAGAGTTCACCTGTGCCTCCATGGTCTCTAAGACCTCATGTCTCAACTCTGCAGCTTGGAGAGTGCTGAAGGAGATGGAAAGGAAGGAATTAACAAGGAAAGTAAAACAGCTAATTTTTTGTTTCATTTCCTGAGAAATAAGAGAAGGTTTTTGCAGCTAATGAATTATTTCTGAAAACACTAGTGATAGCTGCAGGCAACATTAGCTTCAAGTTTCCCAATGAGCAAGAATCACTTATGTACCATTTTAAAATTCTAATGTATTTTCATTTACTGTAGCTCAACTCTAACGTGACTGGGGGTCTGGAAAGAGGCCAGAAGAAGTAGCCATGTTTCCAACAGATTACTGTTTCCTCAGATTAAGCAGTGGAAAGCAGTTCCTGGATTCTATTGAAGCCTGGGGCTACCAATTATCTCAGCAGAGAGGCTCCAGAGCCCTTCGTTAGCGCTGGGGATGGGCAATTTCAACTAAGCAGAAAAATTGGTTGTGTCAGAGGTTAAATAGCTCTGCTGCTGCTTAAAAACAAGTTTACTCTGGACTTCAGAGGTACTGGGGTTTCTGCCTCCTTTTCGAAGAAACCCTATGGCAAATCTGAAGGCAAAACCCAGCCAGGAATGTGGACTGGAATGTAGTGATCCACCAGCACATGATCCCCTCCCTGTCCCGGGGGGCAGGTGGTGGTTTGAATTCCCACCTCCCACCCAGAGCTGAGGCTGGGGCACAGGGAAGAGGGAAGGTGCTGCTCTTGCAGAGTCTCCAGGGTTGGGTTGGCTTGCCATGGCACTGCTCAGTGACTGAGAGATGTGTCATCTGAGAGAAAAAGAGGAACAGATGGTAGAGGGAGTTACAGTGGGAGGAAAACCCAATTAGAAGTCCCAGCATGGTTTGTGTTGGGGATATGGATCTTATACCTTAAGTAACAGCCAGGAAAAGAGAGATACCAGGCTTTGTCACCCATGGTGGAGAAAATTCTTGTTTCAGGCAGAGAATGATATGAAAAAACTTTGGTAAAGCTTCTGGGAGATTCTTCTCTGGAGGGAGATATACAATAGCAGAGATGGACTTAGTATGTTCAGTGTGTGGGCTCAGTATTCCAATAGAGGTTTTTTAGCTTCCCCCTCCTGGAAGAATGTTTCAAACAGCAGCCTGACAGTTGGAAGTCTGTAATCCCACCCCTGGGAATATCCCCAGCCCCTCCTAGCATAAGCACCTTTGGCATCATTCTTGGGGGGGATCACTCACACCCTGTTTTGGCCATTCAGAAGTTGATTGTCAGAAGCAGAGAACATTCCATGAGCTGGAGTCCGGTCAGTGGCACCTCTCAGCCTCAGCTGCTGTAAAATCCCTCATCTCCAAGACAGAGTTTGCAACTTTTTGCCATGCGCAGGGATGGGGCTGCTTGGGAAACACTCCTCCCTGGGAAGGGGCCGAGCACTGGCTCTTTGAGTCCAGGGACCGTGAAAAGGCCAAAGACAGCACATTTCATGCTCTCAGCAAGTGCGTAGGGGATGCTGGACTCAAATTCAGCTGGGACAGTGGCTGTGAGAGGGGACCTGTTCTGAACAGGGTTCATGGGCAGCTCTCTGTGTCCAGAGGGGGAGAAAACAATGCCCCACCCCTGCTCATCTGTGCGGCCGGGTGTCATTTCGCTTGCAAATACAAGCCTTGGAGTCCAGAAAGCCCCGATCTGTGTTTTGCGGAGCTGTTGTTGCACTGTCCCCGCTGTGCTCGCGTGCGGTGCCGCAGCCCTGGCACAGCGGGAGGAGGTTTCACCTTCCCCGGCTGCTGCCACAGGCACCTCCCCTCCCGCAGCTCTGCCGCAGGTGCAGGTGATGCTTTGCAGGTGAACTGCTCGGGGTGCTGAGACGAACTGTTCGTAGGAGGGCGAGGAACAGGGTACATGTTCTGGGAGCAGGATGAGGAAGAGGGACTGAGTAAGAAAGAGTGAGAGATTTCTGGTTTTATTCTCTAACAAAAGGGCTATGGAATGAAATAAAAAAAATTCCTGAACAACATGAGAGATGAGAAAATTAGTGTATTTTTGCTCATTCTTTCTCACCCAGCATTTTTTTTCCCATTAAATTATATTTCTACCTGGTGCTACACTCTTAATTACCTTGCTGAATATATCATTTAGGTCTCAGATCACTGACTAATGTTGATAAATCATTCTTATGAAACAGATTCGTGTTTTCTGAGGGATGCTCAGGAACCAAGGGTCAGAGCTAAATACAGGACCAGAGCTCAGGCATTCCCAGGCCCCACTGTTATGTTATGACCATCAAGTCAGCCTGGAAATTCAGTGGAAAGGACTGCCCATCCTTAAAGCTTTTTGTTCTCTATAAAAAAGTCCAAGAAATGCTGTTTGCTGAGTTTATTCTGGAGCTTATGAGGGTATCAGTTGCACAAACTTTTCCTGATGTAGGTATATATTAATAACAACACAGTATGGGGTGCTTGGTGTCCTGGAAATTCTCTTTAAGTACCTCAGTGTCTATAAAATCTTCCTGCAGCTCAGGGTATGGGCTAGCATATCCCATCTCAGCTTCCACCCATCCACCCGGACACCAGAATAGCAAAAGCATTTAGTCGGGAAACAGGCACTTACAAAATCCTTCCTTCACTTTCTCTTCAATTCTGTTACATAAATCCTGTATTTCCTGGAATAGAGGCTCTGAACTGCTGAACTCAGTCTGAACGCAACCCAGATAACGAGCTCATTTGCATTAATAAGATATCAACTGTTCCTTTTTGCTGGATTCCCAGGGGAGCAGCTGGTGGTCTGCCTTTTCCATGCAGCCATTCTCCTCCATACTGAAATGCCTCAGAAATATTTGTTTGCCTGAAAATGTTGCTAGAAACCAAAATTGCTGATGTGAAAAACAAATAGAGAAAACCATGGATTGTTCTGGTCAATTAGACCTTCGAAAAGTGGTCAAATATTTTTATATTATTTGATAGCTGTATTCAAGCCTCATGGCTCTTAATTTAGACTTTCTCATGCCTGGATCAATCTTCATCTCACTGTCCCCAAGCGTTTGCCTCTTCACTGTTCAGGACAGTGCTAAAAGCTGCATCACTGTGTGGTTCATTTTAAGACTAATTATCATCAAGGCATGACAACAGCATTTTATATTATGTAATTTTTGTGTTTGCACATAGACCAATTCATTTTAGCTTTGATTATTACTAACCACGTCTGCTGACATTAGAAAAATGGTACTGGGTATAGCAAAGTGTAAACTATTACGGTTTTTTAAAAATCTAAATCTATTTTCTATAGGTTTAGATGTATACCTTTTATATATCTATAGATATGTATCTATAAAACAGATATGAAACCAAATGTATACAGATAAAAAGATAAAAATCTAAAAAATTAGATTAGCAAGGTGGGTTAATTCTTTAATTATAGAAGGATTAAACTCAATGATGCAATGTTGCACATATTTGCTTTTATTTTTCAAAACTCAGGTTAGTGTTCAGTACTTGTGTTTCCAACCAGAAACCACAAACTTTCATTGCTGTGATACATTAGTCTCAGCTTCTGCCTGGATGGTTGAAAATGATACTCTGGGGCAAAGTTACCTCTAAATGCTCTTGCTTGCTGAATAATAATGATGTTGCATCTCTTAGTAGCCCAATTTCCTTACAGAAAGTAGGAAGGAAGGTAAGTAAGTAGAAAGAGGCAGTATGGAAGAATCTAATCCATATTTTATAAATCCCTTCTAAATTATTTATATTATTACTGTCTCTTCTGAAATGATCAGAATATATTGAAAAGCTGACCCTTTCCTCACGTTTATTTGTGCTGAAATGCCTAAACATCCTTTTTGGGTTTGGTGACACAATATGATGTTAGATGGGAGTAGACATGTCCCTGGAGAGGGCAGTGACATCCCTCTGAGTGAGGGCTGTGCTGCACTTCTAGCCCAACTTCCAGCACTGCATGCCAAGCTAAACTCTGGAAAAACTCCACTGGCTTTATTAAAGTAAGAATTAAAAGTAGCACAGTTCAGTGCCCATGGCTGCTTTTCTGGGATCCCTCTGCCCTGTGGGGCGATGGGATGAGCCCCAGCAGTGCCTGGGGAAGTTGCTGGGACTCAGTACCCTGACTTGGGTGTGCACTCCCTTGCCAGATGGTTTTGTTTGATTAACCTTTGGGATTGTTGGCTGTCTCCTGGCTTGGTGTGAGGCAGACATCACCTTGCTCTGGGTGCTCAAAAACCAGATATCAGATATTTTGGGTTTGTAGGTGGTTTAGAGGATGGTGTGCAACAAAGAAACAAAAAGCTTCCTATTTCAACCTAAGTAAGAACAATCAAAGGAAAATCCATTCAGGTGGGAAAGAGCTGGTGAGGTTATTTCTGACAGAGCCAGAGAGAAGAGGTACTTGAGGATGTGGGCTGGAGAAGGAAAGGAGTGAAAAAGCTCCTGCATTTTGCTGATCTGTACAAAACCTGGAAATGCTCTGGTGTCAGTAGAAAATGAAATACAAAGGTGATGGTCCCAGTAACTTCTGGCAGCTGGTGCTGAGCAGGCAGAGACTATGCTGCAGAGCTGAGCTGCAACTGGAGACTGGGCTGGGGGCCCCTGCTTTCCACAGGGGATCACTTTAACCTGCTCCAGTCAGTGCCTTGGCTTGGCATAAAGCACGCACGAGTTATGAGGCTGAGGGGATGTGGGATAAGGGGCCCAGGCAAGGCAAGGCAAATTTCTGTAGTATGTGCTAACTAGGGCAAAAAAATTCCCTATCTATAGATTTGGGACACAATAATGAACCACCATGCCTCAGGAGATAGGCATTATTTTAATTGACTTGATAAAGTAAATAAACTCATAGAGAAAACCTCCTTGGACAGTATAATTACAGATACTGGATTATAACTCATGAGCTTGCACGCTCAGGCTGGCAGGTGAATAACAAGAGAAGTCATTAGCAGAAAGTGAAAAGGAAGACATATGTTATAGGAATTTCTCCACTTTCTAACTCTTCATTTGTAAACTTCCGTTCAAGTTCAGTGCCTTAGTCTTCTTAGATGTCACTATCTTTGCTTGTGATGAAACAACTGATCATTTAGATTTTTCTTATAAAGACCTAAACTGAAAATGAACACAAGCAAATGCAGAGCCCATGCCATTAAATGCATGGACTTCTGTGATATTTGTCCACTCGTGCATTTAACTTTCTGGTTTTCTTTTGCAACTGTATAAAGTGAGATGTAGAACTGCACTCTGCACTTAGTCTTTTTCCTTGGATTTGTATGTGCAGGAAGCTGTAAGGGTCCATGGAGTGCAGAACTGCACAAACGGGTGGATGGTCTGGATAGAACGTGCTTACTTGGTCTTTGTTATTCTCATTTTTTAATGGCCATAAATCAAGGTCTCCATAAATCAGGGCATTTACATTAGAGCTCTGAAGGCTCTTACAGAAATAGCATTCCAATATAAGACAACATTTGATGTAATAAACTTAGAAAATATTCCTGAGCAGTTTGAATTACCCTTGCTCTGATGACTTGCATAATTTAACCAACCCAGTCTAATGGAGCAGAAAACCACAGTGACTCTCCAAGAAAGGCCATTTCTGTCTCAAGTAGCAGCCAAAGCAGCCTGTTTATCTAATTTTCACACCCAGAGCTCCTTGTCTCCAAACATCAGCTGTTCTCCCGTCTGCATCTGGTTTTGCATCTGCACAATTGTGTGATTGAGATGCTGATCTCCTGGTATGGCATGAGTGCCAGGGAACACATGTGTGCAGGGATCGTGTGTGTGCAAGGATCATGTGTGTGTGTGCCAGGGAACACGTGTGTGTGCAGGGATCGTGTGTGTGTGTGTGTGTGCAGGGATTGTGTGTGTGTGCCAGGGAGCGTGTGTGTGTGTGTGTGCAGGGATCATGTGTGTGTGTGTGCAGGGATTGTGTGTGTGTGCAGGGATTGTGTGTGTGTGCAGGGATCATGTGT